>KN882254.1:237134-252364 GCA_000934455.1 Apostichopus parvimensis
TATACCGACACAGAAATGGCTCAGTGTGTAGTATATATATATATAAACACACAGCAATGGCATAGACTTATGTATGTAAATACACTGTAGTGTGTGGTTTCTATTTTCATACACAGAAATGGCTTAGTGAGTATTATATTATGCAATAAGACAAAAATGGCTTGTTTGTGGTTTCTATATACTCCAAAAGGAAATGGATCCTCGCTCGGTATTAATGTAACCATGTTGTAATGGATAAGAGTGTAGTATAACCTAAATGTACCCAGATGGAAATAGCTCTTAGTGTTGGGTATTATATTACAGCAGCCTGTCAGGATTGGTGCGTGGTAATAATGTAACCATGTAGAAACGGTGTGGTAAAAAAAGGAATGTATTGATGTGTGTGTGGTATTAACATTACTACAACCCCACTCAGGTTATAATCCATGAACATTTGTCATACTCGTGATGTGGTAGGCAGTTCAAGCCTAAGCTCATAATCACACAATTGCCTTCTGTACCTGAAAACAACGTCTGGAATGTTGGTTATGGAACATGAACTTTTGTCATACTTGTGATGTGGTAGGTAGTTCAAGCCTAAGCTTATAATCACACAATTGCCCTTCCCTACCTGAAACCAACGTCTGGTATATGGATGCTAGGCTGCATGGCGGCTGCAACAGCTTCTTCCTGCTCAACATCAGGCTGCTCACGCCTCTTGTTGAATTTAAACACTTTGACTAATTGCGTAGGATGGAAAATAAGGAAAGGAATAGAACATTGGTTTTAAATTGATTAATAAGTTAAATTAATAAGTTAATGAGAAAATTAGATTCCAATGCAGCTACGTACTTGATCACTTAAGTCATTTGAAAGAGAAGTGAACTTTAACAGAAGAGTGAATTGCTTAGAAGCCATAGTCTTAATTGATTTACGACTGAAGGCAGAAATTACAAAAGACATGTCAAAGTTCAACAGGAAGGACAAATTAGTTGCACAGCTGTCTGGTAAACAAAATCTACATGAATTGTTTTACAATCCCAATACTTTTAACAAAAGTGTTTTTGGTTATAACATTGGTATCACCCACCCTACCCTTCCCCTATTACTACTTCTTCCCTCTGCAACACCCATGTATACCCCATTGCACCCCCTTTCTCTAGTGCATCAACCCAAAACCTCACAACTTCGTTCCCAAACAATTCTTGGCACTGGACAATTATTTTGCTTTGACCTATTTTTTTTTTTTTTTGGCTGTAATGTTGCTGCCTTCCACTGTTAACTGTAACACATTACAATGATTCTATAACAACAAGCAGCGACATGAAATAGTTCATGAAAAGTTTGCCATGCGAGCGCTCGATTCCCCTTCGCAAGAGTTGTTTGTAACAAAAGCAGTGGCCTTTCAAATTAGTCGTTAATGAATAACAACTCGCGCCTAACCCAATCAGGAAGAGCGACGAAGACATTCTTCCGGAATCAGAAATTAACGACTTTGCACGGTGCTGGTAGAGTGATACCATTTCCCATGCGGGTATATGTATACAAAGGAAATGGTGAAGGTTGTTAGAAAAAAATAAAAAAATTGCCGTCTTCTTAAACAAAATAGAGGGCTTTTGGATGGGAGAGTGGAATGAGAGGGACGAAACATCGAGTAGCACCGTGGCACAGTTGCTGTTAATAACGAAAACTGACAAGGCGGACTTTTCCCCGAGGTAGATTGCGACGTTGAAATCCGATTGGATGTACTTATGGGAAAGACGATGGTTGCACTTTTCGTGGAGGTCAAAAGGGTTGGCTCCAGTCAAAATTGGATGAGGCGGTCTGCTTTGTCTCGGGTCAAAAGAAAATTGACTGGCCTCTGATATGAACTAAATGATCTTTACGCTAATAGTGTGGTTTAAAACCAGTCGGCAGTGGTGCTAGGATTTAAAAAACACCTGAGCCTCTTTTTAAAAGGGACTTAGCGGTTAAATGTGTAACTTCCATCCACGAGGCAGTCTTGGACAAGATTTGTTAAAGATGGGAATTGTGACAAACAATTTGGTGGCTTTTCATTTTAGTCTGGGTTTGTAATAGTCATGAGTACAATAAAGTCTCTTCTCTTCCTCTGTCACCCAAACCCACCTGAATACTGACTCATTTCCCATTTTCAATTTTTTTGTTATGGTCGTAAAAAAAAATGAACACTGCAGTAACATAATGTAATGTCTCGACTGAGATACTTGCAAATGTCTCGACCGAACCTTGTCTACAAACGACATTGATGGTTTGGTTTCGCAAGATTTGATTCTACATCAGAGGTTTGGTTTTGTGAGACAACTTTAGGTAATAAACATCCTACCCCTCCCCTCCCTTACCTCCCTTCCCTTCCCACCATCTACCTCCCTCACACTTCTTCCAGCACACTCAAGTTTTAAAGTTTTGATTGCCCTACTAAAACAATTAACAGTATAGTGAGCATACATAAACATCTCTAAAATGTAGATTTCCTTAAAGGGATATGCAGCACTTAAATGGAACCGAAAAATATTTCACACTGTTACTTGAAAAAAAAACCCATCTCAATATCATAACTGAAGGTACGGTTGTTTGAATGGAATCTATTTTGACTGGCTAAACCCTTGATTCTACCCTGGAATGGATCACAGTAGGTAGTCTGTTATGTCATAACTGCAAAATTGTGCACTAAATTATTGTTCAAAAGTAGAATACTTTTCTATTATAATCTTCTTGTTGATTTTATCCTTGAAAGTTGAAACCTGGTACATTTGTCAGGTTTGCTTTAGCTTTCAGGTTCTCTGTACAAAGAACTTCATCAAATTGCAACTTTTTCTACTGTAGAAATATTACTTTTACTCTGTGTGAGTAAATGATGTAAACATGACAAAGGAAGCCCCCCCCCCAAAAAAAAAAATTTGCATTTGAATTTTCTGAATTAAGTCATTTACTTACTGTTGCCAGATTCATTAAAAAATACTAGCAAAATTTGAAAAATCCATATCTTTGCAAAACAGAATGCTATAAAGATGTGGTTTTGACCTAAAGATGCAGAAAAATTACCAGCATTTTATCAAGACCATCAACTTCAGCCAACGGAACATCCATTTCAGTTTGTTTGACTAGCTCTTGAAGATAATGTTACCGCTAAGATATTACTATGCTACTATCATACCATATCTGTTATGCTATACACGTTATGTTATGTTATGTTATACATGCTATGTTATGTTATACATGCATATATATAACATACGTTATGTTATACATGCTATACATGTTATGTTATACACGGCGGAGTGTATAGCCTAGTGGTTAACTCCGGCGTCTCCCAGTCATGAGATCCCCGGTTCGACTCCCGCCGACAGCAATGTGTGTCGTCTGGCACGGGTGTTGTTCAATAACAACTTCCCGACATGGACGTTAAATGGATGTGTGCCGAGAGATTGGCTTCGGTCAGCTTGCGAGTCTATAAGCCTCCATGGCTTCTTTCGCGAGTTCCTGCTTGCGGGAAGATCACATATACATACATACATACATGCTACAACTAAGGTAACTCTATGCAGCTATTGTAAAGTTGTTTGTGTAGAAGATAATGCTACTACTAAAATCTTGCGATGCAATATCATATCATATCAATAATGCTACAAGTGTTAGGAGTGTTAGCTCAGCGGTTAACAACGGTGCCTTCCAATCATAAGGTCCCCGGTTCGAGTCACTCCAAGATTAATGTATGTCGTCCAGTTACAGAGTTGTTGACAATTCATAATCATGGATGTTAAATATGAATGTAAGAGACTGACTTCGGTCAGCTTGTGGCTTTGATAAGCCAATGAGGCTTCTTCGCGAGTTCCTGCTTGCAGGAGGATCGAAAATACATACATACATACACACATACATACACTTGATACAGCTGTCCTCAATTGTTTGCATAGAAGATAATATTACCACTAAAATTTTGCTTATGTAATATCATATCATATCAATAATGCTATAAGTAACGTCACTCAATGCAGCTATCTTTTGTTTGTTTAAAGGTATAGACGCTAGTATGAATGTTGTACAATCGTCTTACCATGCAACTATCAAGTTAACAGACCTATTTTTAGAAGGCACAACAACATTCTTCACCCTTTTTGACTAAATTTGACTATGTCCAACCAATCGTTGAATCACTTGGTAGTGTGACATTTATAAAGCTGTTAAGTAGAGTGCAGAAATGGTGATGAGAAAGTGAGGGAGTAATTAAAACCTCACCTGCATATTTCATGCTTCCAGCTGACGCTACGATACATTCCAGTAGCCCTACAGCTTGACAGAAGTAAACTGGTAACCCCCTGGGGTTTGACCAAGACTGGCCTGAACCCCAATTGAGGTCAAGGGTCACCATGAGAGCGAGGAGAAAGATAGCATTACCTGCGAAAGAAAAGAGAATTACACCAGAGGAGTTTGAATGATAAAAGAACAACGAACCACAAAAGCAAATCGACTTAGAGGTTTCTTGCCAAGTCTTTCATGAGAAACATTTAATGTAACACTGTGCACAACATTTACAAGGTTAGACCTCAAATGACCTTTAACCTCCACAGATAACTATTAGAGTTCTGTTACTAAACTAAGGCAAATCGGCTGACTTTGTTTGAATTTCATCCAAGCTTTCCTTTTGTAGTTGACAGCGATGGTCCTGACTTTCCTCAAAAATCAGTAAAATAACTTGCACGGAATAACAGGAGGACCTCTACGTGCAAGCCGAAACAGTTAGGGTCCAGCCGGGGCTGTGGTGGGGTCCATGAGTGAAGCCCCGGATAAAGGTTACCTTAACATATTTTCAGGCTTTGATCTCTAGTGATCCCCTCCATAAAACAATATGTATTTTTGGTATTAATGAAGATATCCAATTATCCATTCAGTAGGACTTTTGCTTTTGCGTATTGAGTTGTTGCGTTCTTTAGGTAATATGACATTGACATAATCCGACCTTTAACCCCCGTGAAAAAAATCAATAGGGCTCTTGTGTGTTTTGCTTACAAAGTTTGATCCACAGGCTACGTATGAAGTCCATCAGCTTTACTTTTAAAATGGCTTTTTAAATGGCTTTACCAGGATTTTAGAAATTGACATGAAATGACCTTTGACCTCCACGACAAAAAAATTGGCATCCTGTACTGACTAAGGTGAATCCACATGCCACATATCAAGTCCATCCAATGTTTTGTTTGAAGTTATGATATTTGACAAGACTTAAATAATACTTCACTTTTTGTAGAAATCATTCCCAACATTGGCAAGCACTAAGAAATTCTGATATTTGGTGAAAAAATGGTTTCAAGTGCCAGAGTTATTTAGACTTTATAAATCTAAGGATTAATACTAAACCTAAAGTCCTGCACCGAGCAGAAAACGTCATCTTCAATTCAGCCTTAAAGGAGCTTTCCAGAGATTAAGCATATTTTAACAGTGTATATCTTGACAATCAAACAAACAGCTACAGAATCAAGCCTTTTTTTTTTTTTTTACAGAATCAAGACTAGCACCGAATTTTTTTTTTTTTTGTCTGGGACTATGATTATATCAGAACTATATAACAATTCTTTGTTCTTTGTTCATTGTACTTTGTTCCTTGTTCTGCTAACTCCTAACGAATGCTTAGTGTCTCCGGGTGAATTCTCTCCGTTTTCTTACTCACCGGCAGCGAATGTGTACGCAGGTATTCTCTTCATGCGTTGGGTGTCGCGATAAAACTCCAGGTAACCCTGACGGAGGGACTCCCTGTGGCGCACGTGAAGGTACCTCTCCATCAGCACCAGACACACGAAGACCGTTATCTGAGAGTAGACGATGACGGCCAGACCGTATCGCAGCTGCTTCTCCGGCTTATCGTCGGGGTGAAGATACTTCTCAAAGACGTAAGGGAACAGAATGATGATCAGTAGAAATAAAAACTAGAAAAGAAACAGAAACAAAAAGATAGAATGACTAAATAAGTCATCAATGCAGGGCTAGATGTGGTTGTAAATTTATGGTCATCAGTACACTAGCCTTGTAGAATCTATATCAGTATTGTCGTCCACAGTTAGTTGGGACAACTTTCCAATGCGACCGCCACTCTATACTGTCCTCTCATGTCATGCTTCAAAGCACTCGTACTGATAGTAGAAGCAGTTCCGATTCTTTTATGTGATTCTAATGCTAATACCACTGTATACTGTTCTTTCATGTTGTGCTTGAAAGCACTCATACTGACAGTAGATGCAGTTCTGAACGTTTTTGGTGATTCTAACGCAAATACCAAGTGCTGTATACTGTCCTCTCATGTAGTGCTTCAAAGCACTCGTACTGACAGTAGAAGCAGTTCCGAACCTTTTGTGATTCTAATGCTAATACCACTGTATACTGTCCACTAATGTAGTGCTTCAAAGCTCTCGTACTGACAGTAGAAGCAGTTCCAAACCTTTTATGCGATGCTAATACCACTGTATACTGTCCTCTCATGTAGTGCTTCAAAGCACTCGTACTAACAGTAGAAGCAGTTCCGTACCTTTATGCGATTCTAAAGCTAATACCACTGTATACTGTTCTTTCATGTTGTGCTTGAAAGCACTCATACTGACAGTAGATGCAGTTCTGAACATTTTTGGTGATTCTAACGCAAATACCAAGTGCTGTATACTGTCCTCTCATGTAGTGCTTCAAAGCACTCGTACTGACAGTAGAAGCAGTTCCGTACCTTTATGCGATTCTAACGCTAATTACCACTGTATACTGTCCTATCATGTAGTGCTTCAGAGCACTCGTACTGACAGTATCAGTTCCTAACCTTTATGTGACAGAAATATTCATACTACTCATACTGTCAATACAACTGCTTCGAAGCATGACATTAAAAAGTACAGTATGTAAATTGCCCAAACTTGACATGGTAAGAGTTAGCATCACCTGCAGCGAGAGAGAGAACATTTTCGACCCAAGAAAATGTGGACCTTTTGAGATTGAATGGAGGGGGGAGGGGTTGGGGGGCGGGCTGAGTAGATATCCCAATTTTACTTTCTAAAATTTTAGTACATTTACAGCACGATTTGTACTCTTGCACTAAAGGAGACACAAACCCAACCATCAATATCAGTCTAGGTGTTAGAGATGACTGTAATTATAAAAAACTTTACTCCAATATTTTAATATTTTATATACAATTATGTATACTTTGTAGACTTTATAATGTATATGAGTGCATTTATATATTTTTGTACGCTTTTTTTAAAATTTTGTAGGTACATTTTATATTTTTGTTCATCTTTATATCGTGAGTACATTTTCATATTTTTGTACATTTTATAGGAACGTTTTCATATCTATGTATATTATTTTACGTCTTATATGTTGTTTACAATTTTTAATGTTTTGAGCTCTTGTTATCAACCAATTTCCATTGTATTTTTATATGATTGGCTGAATAAATATATCTATATATCTATAATGAAGAACTTCCCTAAAACAGCTAAGAAAAAATCTTCTTCCATTTGAAAGATATCACAGAATTAACATCTCTTCACATGTAAGGCTGAAGACTTGATCAAGTTTAAATATGATATCATCGAGCCATTTGTGTTTCAATTCTTTATAGCTTTCCTTCGTCTATGACAATAGTTTCCTTTTTTTCTGTATTTCTGTAGTGGCGTAGAGTTTTGCGACTGCTGAATCTAACACATTGAATCTACGAATAAGATCTTAGAATGATTGCATGGCATTGGTTTCAATGTCAATATTGTTATTAAACTTTCTTCCTTGAAAATATGTAAGAAAAGCAAAAGAGTAAAATTAAAAGGTTTCTGATCTTGATTGCTCGATAACATCACAGATTTACGATATGACACCTCCCAAAACTTTCCAACCAGGATATCTCCCTATTGGGAGAAGACCCTTTTTTCCCCCTTCTTTCTCCTGTATTCCTTGCTCTCCAAGTACTTCTTTTCCACAAGTTTGCTCGTTCAAATATTTTAGGCTCTAATGTTAATATTGTTATGCTTGATTGACTAATTGACATAAAATTAAAGCTCTGGTATTTTCTGCAAGTAGACATTATGAACTAAAACAAATTATCTTGCCAAATCAACTACTCATCTTTTCATTCGTGCACCAATATGCATCATTTGATTCATTTAGAATATTATTTTGCTAACCAATACCCTGTATGAATTATTTCCTGCTGGAAGTCTGTTTATATTTTTTATACTCAACACTTACAATTAGTATCATCTGTAAGACAGCCACAAATACAGTTCTAATTGGCTTAGAGTTTGATTCACCACTGCTGACAAGATGGACATCGGACACAAGAAGCACTTCTTCGTCATCGTGTGTTTCACCAGGGTTCACTTCCTGGTCAAAAAAGTATGCCTGTGTAGAAGGAGGAAAAGGTCTTAGTTCCAACACACTATTCAACAAATGAAATTCCAGACTTCTACAAGTCCAAAACATATTTTATGGCTAAGTTTGATGTTACATCTAGTCATTAGAACTTAGAAGGCTCAAACCCTGAAGGGCACTGTGTGAATGTGATATTGATAACAAAGCCTAGTTTATCCTGTGAATGCTTTCAAAACCATGCTTACATAATACTTTTCATATAAGTGGGCACAAGTAGATCTATGCCTAGCTGTTATAATAAGCATATGTTTTGAATGTAAGGCTAGACACAGTGCCTTCATTAAATTGTGATCTAGTTTCTAACGTCTACAATAACTTGTTCAAGTTCAATTTGACTGGAGTCTACAAAAAAAAGTGCAGGCATGTATTGCGCGAAATAATTCGTGCATTGGGCCTATTTACGGTATGTTGCACAGTAGGTTAGTGTTAGCTTGTATTGGAATATTAATAATTAAGTTGTAACTTAGAAAATACAGAGCATAAAAATGCCTCGTTCACTTCTTAAAGAGTGTTTTTAAAAGTGTATTGAGAATTAAAGCAAACCCCTTGTCTTTCACCGTCTGTACCGAGGCTAACCATCTCTGAAACACATTCGGTAGATTAACGTTAGTTGTTTTCCCAACTGCTGAGCTGAGACTGGTGCGCGTGACGTCCCGGTTGCGTCATCGAAATGTTGAACTTGGTGCGAAATTAGTGTTACTAAAGAATCCTGAGCAAAATGGCTTCTAGAACTACACGAGATGTATTATAAACGTAAATTGATTGGTTTATAAGGAGTGGATACGATCTTTGTTGGGTCAAAATAAACCAAGACGGAAGCTGCCAATAACGGGTTAAAAAGAAGAAAAGAGGTATATATACATATTATCCTTCCCCCTTTTTCATCAAGCAGAGTGGCGCAGTGGAAGCGTGCTGGGCCCATAACCCAGAGGTCCGAGGATCGAAACCTCGCTCTGCTAAGTGGAAATTTTTTTCCTTTTCCATTTTTACCCATGATTTTCTTCTCCTGTTGAAATGATTGCGATCTATTCGTTATATTTTTGCTTTCAAAAGACTTCTTCAGATATATTTATGGGTGTTAATTGACCAACAGACAACGAAAACAAAGCAAATAGGATACTGAATTTTTTTTTTCCCTTTGGTAATTGGTTGACTATTTCAAGATGTTCATCTGAGTGCAAGCCATACTTCTATAATTAAAAGGTTAATGTAAGGTGCTCGTAACTTTAATTCCTCTATACATATATGTTATTGTCATTGAACTAATTTTATGATGTTCCAGTAAATTTATCAATATCATTAAGATGCGTTATAAGTTGTCTTCTCAGCATGGGCGGTTGCAGCATTTATAAAAAATAAGAATTAAAATGCATTGAGGTTTCGATGAATTCAGTGCACTAGACTTTTGGTTGTTAGTATAACCAGAACTAGCTGTTACAATAGAAATGGCCCGAGCCACCATTTTGATACAATAACACTATGGCATGATAAACACATGTCAGTCTACTGTACGTGGCTATTCACCAAAAAGAATAGGGGTCTTGTACTCAATGTTATGAATCCATACACCAAGTATTATAGCTATCTACGATTTCCATCGTTAGATATCATGTGAAAGGTTTTTCAGAGTTTGACCTCTGGTGACTTCAAAGGAGATTTGATCTCACAAGCAACATGATTCTTGTACTCAATATGGTAAATCCATAATGCCGTACCCAACCACCCGGCCTCGCCACCTCTGGAAGTTATGCACACAGACGTGGAATGATGCGACATCAAGCGTTTGACCGTTTGACTATTAAAAGAGGCATAATTCAACGCGATACACCATGCATGCGCATGTGTTATAAGTATATAGTGGTGAAATATCGTCATGTGCGTGCCAAAATAAGCGTTCTGCTGAGGAAGGATTATCGTTGGTGTACTATCATTCGCTTCTCGGCCTTATGGCTAAGATCATGTGTAGTATCTGTTCCCTTTCGAGGGGAATGGTGATGTACACCCGACGATGATCACACAGTCACAGTCCCGATGCAAGGGGACTGGGGCTGAGAGCGGATCAGTCGTTTGGTAGTTTGGTTTTCGTGCCCAGGTTCTTTCCTGGGCGACTTTTTCTTAAAAAGTATCGTGGGTGTACTATGTTTGAAGATTACCATGTTACTATACACCACGTGTTGTTACGACCAGAAATAAATGGAAGCTAGAAATGGCGCCGCAGGATGTGTGTCAATGTCATGTACCGAGTTTATGATTGGTTTTGCTCAAGGGGCTCATCACGCCATTTCTAGCCATACGGTAGGCCAGTAACGTAATATTTATTTGTATGAAAGTAAAAACTGACAACAGTCGCTAACCGTATAATTTGTGACAGCGGTCATGAACTTGTGACAAATGTCAGACTAAAGAGAGTTGTCCATCTGTTAAAACAAAATAGGAGTGGAAATAATTTGTATCCAAATTATAGCTCAGAGAGGTAAAGAAATATTATGATTATTGCTTGACCTTACAATGCGTTTGAGATGTGTTTTGAGGGTGGGGGGGGGGGATGGATATGTGCTAGAATAAATTTCAAAAGAAACGGTGGTCCATATTATGGAGATATTCTTTCCAGTAAGGTAGACTCACTTAAAGGCATTGAAGACTCGCCCCATACCGCGTGCGGCCATCTGAAAAAGTTAACTTTCCGTTGCTTGCAAGTGACGTTTAGTTCGTGTCGCTACAAAATGCAGACAGTACACTAATGAAACGTCAAACGTGATACCTTGTTATCTTTAGCAGGGCCTGAGATGTCCATCGCTGTATTGTTTGTACACTGTGCTGTGGGTATTGACCGCAGCTGTATGTACTGACTGTACACTAGTGTCTAATTAACCGATGGTAGCAAGCTGTGTGTGTATTTTCTTGGATCGATGGTGGTGTCTAACACTTCTGTTACACTTCATTCGAAACTAGTCAGATTACCGGCATAAGACGTTTCCTTTTGCGTGAGTCTTCACACCCTTTAACGAGATTGTTTCTTTTCAAGCGTATAGTCGCTGTTAAACTACGACCCCTTTTCCAAATCGAACTAATTAAATGGATCACAAGATGCAGAGTAGTAGCTCACATATTGTTTTAACATTTGTTGCTATATGCAGCTAACTCCGACCTCTGGGGGTATTGGGGGGGGGGGTGGGAACATGTGTCGAAAATAATCTTGGCCGACCTATTCATTACCAAACACTCAAAAGTAGTACGTGTGTGCGTGCGTGTGTGTGTGCAGGGGGTAGGAAGCTTCCAAAAAGTGTGGGGGGGGGGGACACAAAATCATAGTGGCACTTTCTCATTCCACAACCACCACTTGTTATGTTATACACCGATACACACCGGCCATATCACATTAATAAATATGATGTGTTAGTATGCTATCAATACTATTTATTGAGATTGTTTATTGTTTTCAGTGCTACTAAAAGATATGGGATGCCATTTTAAAAATAGCATGTACTAACTAAAAATTTATAATTAAAATAATAAAATTAACAAAGGCTTAAGATATCCAAATGACAGTTCTTCATCAAACTGGCACATTTTATTTGCCAGTAGGGCACATTTGCTATTTTGGAAATAGGGGGGGGGGGGGGGGCACGTGCCCCAGTGCCCCCGGCTCCTACCCCCTGTGTGTGTGTAACCTATTTTGACTGACTAAACCTTGAATTACTCCGGGAAGGGAATCACAGCTTCGTCTGAGACGACGTCATCGAGGTAATGGTTCTTGAAATAGCTTTACTTATAATATATAATATTAATCTTCTTGATGATTTATTCTTGAAACCTGATATATTTGGAATGTGTGCCATAGATGAGAATGTATCTCTGTAGTTAGTATTACTTCAAAATGCAACTTTCTTTTGTTAGAAATATAAATTTCCACTTTGGATAAATAATTGCAATTACTATAAGAGGCGGGGTGGGGGGGGGGGGTACTTTTTAGCTAAATTGCCCTGATGACATCATCCATCAGCTGTTTACAAAATATCACCAAATTTAAAATTACAAAATTCACGTATTTGCTATATACACAAATGTTATGAGGATGTGGAGTATGTTGTTCTGACCTAAAGATTTATTTTTTTTTGTGGAAATTTTGCTAAGCAATCAACTGCAGTTTTCAGAAAGAACATTTTAAATACCCCAGTTTATTACCGATGCAAGGCAGTTTCTTATGATTTTTTTTTTAGGTTGAATTCAGAAGCCATACCGAGTCACGCTAAGAACTAAATACATGACAGGTCAGATCAGTAGCAGTGGCGGAGCTAGGGGTATTGGTCAGGAGGGGCGAGCATGGTCTGTAGGGGCGCTTTCGACGCTATCTAAGCGGAGCGCCACCACAGGTTGGCGCGCAGCGTACAGAAATTTTCCCTTCTGGGCATAGCTAATTTGCAGATAAACGAAGAATAAATAGGTGTCATCGCCAAATTACACCAACATAATGTGACAAATGTCAATAGGTAGATGAGAGCGCAATAAAAAAAGTCAATAATCGCGAATAAGTAAAATGTGGTAAAGAGCTGAAAAGGGCGCCAGCAGTCCACTTGAGTCCGTCAGGGGGGCATCCACCCCCCGACTGTATGGACGCTCCGCCACTGATCAGTAGCGGATCTAGGAATTCGTTAAAGAGGAGGTCCTGGGGACAGACTTCGGAAGATACCAATGCAAGTCACAATTGTTCCAAATGAGCTGTGCGTAAGGAAACATCAGTCAGAAGAAAGGAATGTGAGCGCCAAGCCAAGCGTGCTTAGTTTTCCAACTATGCTGGCTAGTTTATTTTGAGAAAAAAAAATTATATATGTTTGTAACTAATTTTAACACTCAAAAATAAAACAGTAGGGACCGGACCTCCCCAACCATGTGCATCCACCCCTGCGGATCCCCTTCCGCCCTACAAACACAAAAAAATCAAAATGCCACCGCCGCTCAGCAGATATATATGATTTTTTGCTCATACGCCATTATAGAAAGGATATGATTGATTGAGTGTTCTTTTTAACAACTGACCTGCATTCCTGTTTCATATTCACGTATCCTCAATTGGAAAAGGTTGTTATGAAAACATGATCAGGGTATTTACTATAATCTAGAGTGTGATGGTGGCAAAATGTCTCGAAACAGATTTTTTTTAAAAAGATAATCGTATAAAATGTTTCATTTTCTTTTCATTTGTGTCGTTTTAACCCCTTGCTCATCTACCATACCGTATTACCGTATATACCATACCTTTTGGCTCAATTAACTGAAGCGACACTAATGATGAGAAATTTTCCCCTGCCCCCCCCCCCCCATTGTAACGGTAGGAAAGATGCCATCATAATATCAATTAGAAAGAAAGTATTAGATCGGTTGTTTAGCCGTTCGCACACTGCTCGAAGTATATAAAGAAAACTGGTAACTGAGAGGAAACTCGTCTCTCACTGCTCTAGTTTTCGATAGTCGTCAAGACACTATAGCAGTCGTAAACTTTCGCCAAAACAATTCATGCCTGTTAACGACTGGTACTCGTTTAGATCATATTAAAAAAGTGTTACCTTGGTAATTATTGCACTCAATAAACTGGACATATGTAATAAGCATGAGCCAGGCCTCGTTGCCGTGACCGTCTCCGACGCTACAGGTCGAGGTTACCCGATTGAAGCCGATGATCAAGAGTTAAAACTAGTAGTCTGGGAGCCTGCCCCACATGATTTCACCCCATTTAGCCCAGAAGGTTTGACCCCTTAAGGTTACTTAGACCATCTAGGTCATTCACAAAAAAATTGTCAGCTCAACCCCAGTGGTCGGGTTCGGACCCCAGACCCCTGAAAAAGACCCCCCGGACGGGTTATTTTCACCCCATCTAGCCCATGGACCAAACTTTGTCAGAAGGAAGTAGTATGGCTGTACATTACAAAAAAGGCAAAACTGACAAAATTCCTGGTCGGGAAGGGGTTGTCAGACCCCCCACTAAGTCACCCCAGTCGGGTTGATTTCACCCCATCTAGCCCATGGACAAAACTTTGGCAAAAGGAAGTAGCATGGCAGTATGTTACAAAAATGGAAAACCTGACAAAATTGTTGGTCGGGAAGGTGTTGTCAGACCCCCACAAAGTTTACCCTGACCCAGCCCCCAAAAGGCGGGATGGTTTCACCCCATCTAGCCCATGGACCAAACTTTGTCAAAAGACTGTCACCCGCTCAGTAATCAGATCCACCAAACCAAAGAAGGAACAGGAATATTTCCTGAAGTTTGCCTTTTCTGTGGCCATGCTAGGAAGACAGTAAAGAAGAAGGAACAAAGGTTGGTGAATGTCGAAACAAGTAACTTTGAAGAAAGTGTGAAGAAGTATGCCCGTTGGAAAAGTGATAACAAGTTACTTGCACGTATAAGCGGCATTGATTTCATATCAAAAGAAGTGAAATACCATGCCTTTTGCCGATCAAAGTATCAATCAGAAGCAAGAGCAACACCTCTTGCTATGGCTGAAATGAAACAAGAGAAACAGGCACTTGACTCAAAGAATGAGCCACAATCAAGCTACTGGCAGCAAGAAAAAGATGTACACGCACAAAGCGTTCGATGCCCTGACCTGCTACATCGAAGAAACAATCATAACAAACAGAGAGGTGCTCCTACTAACTGATGTCAACAATCACCAACCTGAAGCTATCCCAGGATTCATCCCAGGATTCAGATTCATCCCAGGATTCATCACAGTATTCATCCCAGGATTCATCACAGGATTCATCCCAGGATTCAGATTCATCACAGGATTCATCCCAGGATTCATCCCAGGATTCATCCCAGGATTCAT
>KN882255.1:0-10650 GCA_000934455.1 Apostichopus parvimensis
ATCTTTGAACTTATACAAGATACTAATGTTTTTGGAGACTGTCTTAGATACTTTCTGAACTTGAAGCTTCCAGCTTACATTGTTGTCAATGATTAAACCTAGAAAATTCTATGGACCCTGGACCTCCCTACCACCCTGCCGAGAAATACAAGGAAAAAAACAGTATAACTCCCTACAATAGTACATTAATGCACTGTGTTCTGTGAATGTTATGCGTAGCCTTGGCTACCCTCTTTTTCTACAACATTTAAGAAAGCTGCATAACATTAAGTATAATCTCATTATTGGGCTATAAGAAAACAAATTCTGTCAAATTTGATGAAAGAACACAAAATTATGCAGACTCCAAACCGAACATATTTCTTGTATACAATAAGGTATTCGGCTTAGCAGGTCCACATATGTTAACATGTATTAAAATATATATACGAAATACTACTCCCATGCTTTACGTAGTCATATCCGACATAGCTTATGTCGTATGTACATCAATTCGACACCCCTTCCATTTTTGTTTTGTTTTACTAAACTCTAATTAATTATTGAGATTTAATCAGCCTACATCCATCTATTTCATCGATAACTTGTTTAATTACTATGTACATAGACACATTCAGCTTTACAATAAAAGAACCATTTCCAACCCCCCCCCCCTTTTTTTTCTCCCTTATATCCTTCTACCGTGTGGCTTTCATGCAACCTGCTTTAACGTCTATTGATTTTGATTTCGGCCAATTTCGTCTTTTTAGAAACTTCACATCTTCGACCCAGAAATGTTAAAGTTGTTGTTTAAAAATCTCTTATTTATTTAATATCTGTATACTACATTTTAATTCATGGCTCACGGGCTTTTTAAATCGTGTTGGCTTAAACTGTAAACGTTTTACTTACTATAGTCCAAAAAAGGGGAGAAAATAGGCTTTTTGGACGTTAAGATGAGAATTGGGGGAAATGTCAACTTTGAAAGGTGTTTCATAAGTTTATAAATATAGGTGATAAAAAGTCAAGCTATAGGCTGGCTAATGAACTATTATTATTATCGTATGTTCAGCAAAGATGTCTACCACATAAGGACGTTATTATAGTGTTAAATTAATTATGTTATCATCCGGCTCATCTGCTGTGTGTCACATGAATAATAAAATAAACAATGATATATTGTCATAATGTTCAATAACCCCTAACATTTCAAGGACAAACAACATTGACTTATGTCAGCCTTGTATTCCCATAACATCTATCAATTAAAAGTTCTTAAGCTCGGTTCTTCTCAAATGAACAATTTTTAAATATTTCATTGAAGAGGGCTATATATATATTTCAAGGCCGTATATGCTTCCTACGGGGTCAATTCTCACCTTGGGTACACTGTACTTTTTGCTTTTCTTTTACGTTTTGTATTTTTCGATTTCAGAAATATTTCTAAACTCTATATTAGTTCGTTTGATTGCAATACCGTTTTAGGTTTTTTTTTTCTCTCGAGCAATTCAAGGGTGTATGTAAGGAGAATTATGTATACCGTACAACAGGAACAGCATATGCTCGTGCTTATTTTCTCCTAACTGCTTGAACAACTTATCCATAACACTACAGATATACAATATATGTTCTTCAAATTAGTCTATATAGTGCTTTGCTATACTTTCTATAATGTATCTCTCTCGGCTCTTGAAATCAAGTGAGTTTATGCAGTGAAAAATTTGCTAATAAAATAAAACAATACGTTGTTGTTGTTTGTTTGTTTGTCTGTTTGTTTGGCGTTTTTTTGTTTCCTTTTTAAGACGGTTCGGGCCAATTTATCAGCTTTCATTTAAAATCTTCATAAGCTTGTAAATATTGGTGAAATAGTTAAGCTAAATAGTTAATGACATTATTTCAACCCCCACCCACCCACCCCTCCCCTCCCCCTCCCCCTCTACCTCTACCCTTCCCAAATGAAGGCATATATCAAAAAGGAAGTCAGTGTCATGTTAATTACTTAATTATACGTTATTATCGGGTTTATATCATGACCTTCAAGAAAACATGAATATTAATGCAAAACAGGGAAACATTATCCTATTAGTACAATAACCCCCAGGAGGACAAGTTTTGTGGCGTTTTTTTTTCAATTTACCATTTATCAATTAAAATTGTTATTGTTGTAGCCCCTCACATATTTAATAATTTAAAGACTCATTAAAATGAGGCTTTGTATGGTTTTCAAGGCTACGACCTTTTAAAAGGGTTAAATACCACATATATCCGGCATACTGTACTTTAATGTCGGTATTGTTCTATATTTAGTACATATTTCTAAAATTGATGATTCATGTCATATTAGATCTATATATACGTTATGGACTTTTTCGTTCTTTTTTTTCCCCAGTGAATAACATTAAATAATTCACTCGAAGGAAAATTGATACAACCAGTATTCTTTTGGAAGAACATAGAGTGAGAAGTTGATAATTGGTAAATATATAAAACAGGAGGGGTTGTGGGGGAGTTATAGTTGATGAAAGGGGAATATGAGTGTTGTAACTTTCACTCTTGCAATTTTGAAATGCTGACATCAGTTCATATTTTCATGGTAGTGATTGAATCGTTTTATTTTATTTTTGACTTCAGAGAGGGACAATTGCGCCCCCTCCCCCTCACCCGACAACCATAAATATATGTTCTGCACATGGCACCAGTACTGTTTCCAAACTTTTGAGTCTTAACGTTGCCGAAAGTCTACAAAAAAAGTATCATATTTCTTACAAAGTATTTCCAGACACCTAGATGGTAACATTATTTGCATGTGTCTGGTAAATACTCTTTACATAACCAAACATAAGTGGCCATTGTTGTACTATATACAGAGTTTACAAATATAGGCTAACTCAAAGAAACACCACTAACATCGCTAAGTAACATCACTAAGCAACAAAGTCACGTGTTTGTTCCTCTCAGTGTATATAGGTACTGGTTACGCGAATCAGTCGTTTTAGGGGAAAGTCCTCGTTTCTAAGAAAGGGGGAGGTTAAAAACGGAAATTGTGGCCCTCTATTCTACCCTACCTGTCGTACAAAGCACGTAGATACGACATTTTTCCCAAGATGCCCTCTGTTTCAAAATGACATGCGTTTTTTTTTTTTTCGTTTTTTTTTATCCTGCCGCGACGAGAGTGTGAAGTCTTTCCTTCCTGACTTCACACGCTCCGAGCCAGTCCTCACGGAACTTAGAGGCCAGACATTTAGATAGATAGATTTTTAACGGTATATCGGCAGCAACGGTGATCAGGTAACAGAGATGAACTAACGAGATAGGAAAACATTAAACCGTTTATATAAAAAAAAATGTAAGGTGATAAACGTCGAGGAATAAAAGACAAAATACATAAATACATAAGAAAGGTATATATGTTAAAAAAAAGCTCTTCAGTAGCAATTTCCCATATAAACATGATTGATTGAAATGATAAATTTCATTTGACATGTCCAAAAACGGCTGTTTGTGAGGCTAACCGTTGTCAATTTTTTTTAGTGACCATATCGTGGAGGATAAGGTCAAGTGTGGGGGAAAGTGAAGGGATTTTTGTGTCCTAAGATATCTGAACCTTGTGCAAAGAAGTTGAAAAGAGGGAAATATTTTATGGAAAAGTTTTTTTGTTATTGTTTTTTTTTTTTTTTTTGAGTACTTCATGATAAAAGCTTCCTTGCTCTTGCTTAACCGTTATACTTTTGTGTTACAATAGAGGTTCAAATATTTACAGAACGAAATAACGGAACAAAATTACGGAACAAAAATAAAAACGGAACCAAATGCAATTTGGTTATTATTCCTGTTCCTTATTATTCCTGTTTCCTTTGACTTATTAAACACTTCCAATTTATGAGGTTGCAGGTAAGAATAATCCAAACTTCTAGTCTAAAGCGATGTTGACTGGTAGTGGACTCGCATTATAAAGTTACAGTTGAAGGGTTTACAGTCTTGTTTGAGGCCACGCCCCCTCTCACACGACTTTACAACTTAACCTCTGGTCATTGGTGACTTGTCACACCCACACACCAAAGTGTGCACAATTCAAACAATCCCTCCTGGGGCACCACAGCGCACCACATCTACCTGTCCCCCGGGGACTTCCCATATGGGTACAGCAACACACCGGCAGCATGTAACTATATTTACAAGATACCTCGCAAGTCCCCATTTGTACACCTGTGTGAAGAGAGGCAATGGAGATAAAGTGCAATGCCCATGCCATTACACAACGTAATGATCTGGCCGTGACTCGAACCGGCAAACCTTAGATCACAAGTCCACTGCCTTAACCACTTGACCACATTATAACTATACACATAACGGTTATAACCCAAATATATAGACAAACGTCAGACGATAGACCGCCAAGTCGCAGCTTTCCTTGATAAGAACATGTAAGTTCTTACTTTCACATGACCAAGTATATGCTCTATATTGTTTCCATTTATACAGTCAGTTAATTTTCAAGTGGTATGTACATTTTAACATCACTGCATGTTGCCAATTTACACTATAATATTTAATTATAACATATTTTAATACTTTTCTTTCTGAATCAAAGTTATGTTTGGTATGCATTTCTGCCTGGTAACTACTGCACGCTATGATTAGCAACAACTGGATTTTTTTCCTGACAGCCTTCTTGCTTTTTTTAGTGCTATGAAAATGTGTTCTAACAGATCATACTGAAAGAGGTCATACAGCTCAATGAATAATCATATATATTTTTTGGGTTCATTTAGAAAATTACAGATTGTTATCTGTTAACTTCTGGGTTGTTTTTACCAGTTATCGCCGCTTATTTTGCATTGCAATAGATGTTTATATGTAATTTTAAATTCTGATTACTTAAACATGTTATAAACAAAAAAATGAACTCCTTAGTGTGAAGGCTTATGACATTGTCGTTTACACTGATAAATATAATTCTTCAGGGCCTATGGTAAAATTGACCAACAAATGGAGCCAAAAATGACCAAATAATTATATATAAGAGTGTCTAGAACCTTTGCCAAAACCAAAAAAGTATCTTGTTTTGACAAAAGAAAAAAAAAGATTAATTGCTTCTTTAAGAAGTTCTACACCTAAAATGAAAACAGCTGTAAGACTGCTTTCCCATAAGCAAGTGATCTCAAATTTCTTCATATAATTTACAAATGAAACATTGGTTACCATGCACTAGTTTTCTACCCGTAAGAAATAAAAAGCTTATTTGTAGCAATTATTCTATGTACAAAGAAACGGAATTGAAAATATTGCAATTTAACTTTCAGAAGCACTTAACCCTTGGCATATTAATGAAACAATGTTGCCAATCCAATGTCTGTATATAAGCTCATTGAAAGAGTCACTCCATTTGGTAGCAGCAGGCTTGTCAAACTCTGTTTTATATATATATTGACCGTCGGAATCTGAACTATTTCATTCCGACTTTTATCCTGCGTCTACCGAGTTATTATATATGTAACTCATGTTTCACTGGGGAATAAATATTTAGTTACTTATCCCTGTTGGCAATGTTAATGGATTTGAAAATTTTATCGATAAACTGTGCAGAGGCTTCATGTTAACATTGTTCTTTTAAACAAAAAATCCTTCTATACCGGCTGGAACCAAAAATTGTCAAAAGTGAAGATATTGTTTGTAATAAAACGGAAAGGTTAAATACAAATCTGTCGGGTCCCTATGCTATACATATAGGCTTATAAACTGAAAGTTATAAAGTCAAATTGTTAACGGCTTACGTGCGTTTGTGATGGCCATTCACTTAAACACGTCAAGAGATTAAAGAGGCGGCTTTGACGTTTGAGCCTGGTAAACAAGATTCGAGCAACCGTATGAAAATGACAAAAGTTGAGTCGACCCCCTTCCCCCGCCCCGCCCCGCCCCCGCCCCTGTCCACGCCCCGCCCCCGCCCCGCCCCACTCTTTACCATATCCCTCCTCCTTCCTTCCTTAGCTACATCCAGGGTTGCTTTAAACATGTGTACTAGGCACGCAGTATTATGAAAACGTTCAGTCATTACGATTGTGGCTGAATGTAGAATCTTAATAAGTATGATAAAAACTATAATAAAAGGGCGTCTCTCGTGCAGGTGGGGTGGGAGGGGGGATTCCGACACATATCTGAAATAGTGCGTTCTTAGGCATATATGAGGCCTATAAATTGGGTCTATATGACTAGGCCTGCACGCAAGGTTGTGCTGAGAAGTACTTAATTTTTTTGAGTGGGTTTAAAAGGGGTGGGGTGAGGTGGGTGGGGTGAGGTGGGGTGAGGTGAGGTGAGGTGGGGGGGGGGGGAGAACATCCACCTGGATCCACGCCTGACTGTTATAACAAGTCATCTTAATACGCAAACGTCTCACTATAAAGATATACCGCTACATGCGGTAGGCTTTCGTCGAAAATATCGGCGGCACAATATCCGACCTGCATACCTAGCCAATGAGTTATGATATTAATGACAATGCAGACGATCGGCTTATCGATAAATAGTAAATAAACATATTTTAAACATACTGTTTAGATACATACGGGAACTTTTAAATCGATACATAATACCCTATATTCACCTTTAAAATATATATTTTTTGTTAATTGCTCTGAATGCTCCTTTAAATAATCAACACGGATGATTACGTCATCGCTTCATCGACTGTAATAACTTTTAGCTTAAATACTAAAAAGTTATTCAATGATGTTTAATTTAATCACATGATATACAACCGAGCGCTCGAAATTGAATGAAATTCTACACCATTGTACATACGTTGTTTACATCATATGCGATATGTTTCCTCAAATAGGAATGACGTAATCAAACTGAAAGTTAAACGTGGATGTCTATTGACTCTGCCAGTTGAAAACCACGATGTTGAAAATAAATCAATTTGTTATTGAAACGTGAACCTACAATTACAGAAATTAAATTAACTTATCAAAATTATTTATCAACTAATTTTACCTTTTTTGGAGGGGGGGGGGGGGCTAAGAATCATCCTCTAATTATATTTCGTTCACGTATAATAACAAACCCGGCATGCTTCTATAAAAACCAACTCAGTTTCACCCCCCCCCCCACCCCCTCTATCCAAGAAATTTCCCCAAACGGACTATTTCAATATGGCAATATTAACCCGACACAATTGTTTTGAAAGTTGGACAAACAATTCTTCTTTTCTTTTCTTTTTCCCTTCTCACCCCCCCCCCCCTTTTTTTATTGGCGCGTGAGATCCACTTTCAAAAAGAAATGTTTGCTTAAAATCGATGACCTTGGTGGTGACTTTTAAGTTTTGATTTCCTGGTATGATATGTCGATGTCATAATAATTAACCAACCAACCACTTGTCGCGCTATTGATTCTCAGCATATAAAGTGTCCATGTCAATGATATATACCGCTAAAGAAGTAACAGGATATTCATAGGTTTTTTTTTATTGAAAAACTTCCAACATTCACAGATTTTGTCTTTTATTGATTTTTTTTCTATATTTTTTCTTTGGAGAAAATTTTCATGATTTTGATTATAGCAAAATACTTTCTAGGCCCCAGGTGACATCCGCCTGAGTACGTTATAGGCCTAAAATAAATGTATACATACCATAATGTTTTCTATATACGCCTACTCGAAGACGTATGTTACACAGCCAAACCGTGATTTGTATATCACCATATCTATTACGCGACAATCATTATACGCTAGGGTTACTTTCATACACATCGACGTGTCGTTTTCCCAGCTGGATAATTTGTATTCATGTATATTTATGTTATATTTGATATGTTTGTCCGGTTCAGCGATTATTTGAGAGAGTCCTTAATAACTTGTCTTACCTCCCTCATGTGACTTTTTGTATTCTAGAAATGCCATGTATGGACAGTGAAAGTACAATGCCTTACCGCTTAGTATGCTAATACACCTACAGCATACGTCAGTAAGTCAGTTACATGAAGCACGTGTAACCTACATTTGGTTAATGGTTTTGTGTACGCAAAGGGGGAAAAACACATACGTAAATTGACAGCAGGTTTGTCAAGGGGAATTGAGGGCTCAGATTTACCCCACCGAGGAGCGGATTGGCCTATCGACTGACCGGCTTACCGGCTCGGAACGGCGTTGCGCAGCGGGGTGGGTCCAAGGTCCCTAATGCGACACTATATAAGTTGCGAAGTCGAAGAGCACATATATCTCATTAGCCGCACTAAAATTCTTAGTTTAGTCCGAGGCGCGATATGATTAGCTTTCTTCAAGACCCCGAGCCTCCGATTGGATCCCTGAGCCAGTTTAGCATTTTCTGCACCAGTTACCTGGTCCCATCCCACCATTGAATTTGAAAAAAATCGCGTATGTTCATGGCAATTGCTACCTGTTGGTAGCTATGAACTATATAAGGATAAAATGAAGGCATCTCTTAGCTCCCCCTCCTCGCCTCCACTGATTTTATCCAGGTACCTTAATCCTTCCCATAGCATCAACTGAAAACCTTTAGAGCATCAATGAGTCCCGCCAATTACATGAAAGATTAGAAAGAAACGTTTGATAAAGCAATTTTTGTTTTATAACTGTTTTTGTTTTTTGTTTTATACTATACCCTCATGAATTTAGAGAGGCCGACCTTAAACAACTGTTTGTTAATTATTCTAAGTTTTCCTCTATTCTCATGTTTTTAGTGAACATCAAAATGAACGGTTACATGCATAAATGTCTGTCGAACAGGTGGCCTGCGATATATTTAAGGACGTCTTAAAACTAATAGAGCGAAAATACAATACAGCGTCGACTTTAAAGAGAGAAAAGAGAAAGAGAGAGAGAGGGGGGGAGAAGAAGAAGGAGAAGAAGTAGTAGAAGAAGAAGAAGAAGAAGAAGAAGAAGATGAAAAAAATCCCCAAGATAAACAAGTATACACATAAGACATCTGTTCATATGTTTTACGATTCGCCATTGGTTTGTTACGAACCAAACGGAAAACGTAACATTTCAATGCTTAGAAATCACCAAAGCTGCTGTGAAACATTATATATCTTGATTATATATATCAACCGAAGAATGAACGTGTTCAAGAATTTGTTATGAAATTAACCATGTTTATCTAGTGACGTCACGGGAAAGCATCAGCTGGTGAGGGGTGCTGGGGAGGGGCAGCGGGAGGGGGAGGGGGGAAGGCAAGTTCTATGCGGGAAAATGTCCTTTTTTCAAGTTCACAGAGAAGATAATTCATCATGTGTGTAAATAACATCTATATTGTAGTACATAATTCTATATATTTAAATGAAACAGTAGCATGTACGTTGGCACTTGTGTGACCTCCCCCACCCCACCCCCACCCCAACCAGCACCACCCCTCCCCTCCCCGCCCACTTAGTAGGATGCTTTCTTTGGATAAGAGCGAACCTTGCTGATTGCTTTGGACATCTGCCTTGGCCCTTAGTATGCACACACGCGCGCGCTCGCGCTCGCGCACGCGCACGCGCACACAAACATAGACACATACACTAACAACGAAAATTGATTCTGTTCAAGTGTCTTTAATGGCGAGAGAACCTGCGATATCAAGTGATGTTGGTTTCATCAGAATTTTTGATATCAAATTCCGATTTTAAAACCGGGTACTGTTTTATTATGAAAAGAAACCCAAGATAGAACCTGTATGGACATGAATAACCAAACAACTTTGATCCGATCTCAACCCAGCCCCGTTACATCGAGACTGTAGCCGTATATATGATGATGACGTTATTACGTCACGCCCTTTGTATCACAAGTCCCTTGGAAAGGGGAATATAGATATCAGATATGATCAGGTGAAATATTTGGTGAGCGATTTATTAGTAACACGTGATCACAGTATCCTATACCCTAAAAGACAGACTGCGAACCGGATGTTTCGACATGAAAATAATGTGAAGTACAAAACACAGTCAATAGAATCGATGACATTAATAGCTTGTATCATGTTACTTGAGACTGTACCGGAATTCCTTTTGTTTACTGCTGTAAAAGGATTAGTATCAGAGAACACATTTCTGACGTCATCACCATTCTTGTCGAAGACTTTAAGCACTAAATGACTTGTACAAATCCTGCGGGAAATTAGTGACGAATAGGCTATGTTGTAAAAATACTTACGGTTTCAAATTTCATCGATATTTTTTTTGGCGCACTTTTGTGGGAATTCTTTTCTAAAAGGTCACCAGCATATTGTCAGAATATTACTTAAATTTGTGTTATGCATCCTCTCTTCCCTACCCCCTTCTCACACCCTTCGATCACGAAAATTCTGGCCAGTTCACTGACATATAGACATTTTTTACCTCATGTAAATATGAATAAAAATCGATCAAGTTATAGCTTGAAACATTGTCGTCTACATACAGATCGTTTTGGGGTACTTTGAAAAAACTAGATTTATTATTGGTAGGAATGTAAAGGAAACATTCACAGTATTAGCAATGATATTGTGACAAGTTAGATCAATTAAAAATCTAACGAACAATTTCTCCTATGTGACCTAAAGGCAACATCTCTAAATGTTTTGCTAAGCAACATGAGGTACTCGCGGAAGTCCCAAATGAGTGTCGTTTTATCTAGCGATAAGTTAGACTGGGTTGCAAAGTCGTTTCTCCACATATATGTATACATATA
>KN882255.1:11245-21936 GCA_000934455.1 Apostichopus parvimensis
TCATGGGGGATTGAACGCGGTCTTCGTCGCATCGAAATGCATTTCATCAAATATCATCTTTTTCAATAAAAAATGACAAACGAGAGGTCTATACCCAGTTTAATAGGATTTCGATGAAAACATGTCCATGGTAATCTTGTAATTGCTTGACCAAGTTTAAGACAGATTAGAAAGTCCATAGGACGGTTCTCCCTCCTTATTAAATTATTTTTAAACGACTTAGGCAAACAGTTCCATACCGGAATAATGTGTACGTACATATATAAGGAAACGGGGAGTATTGGTTAAGTAATTGGCGTATATAGGGCACTTACACCGTGTCACACATAGTCAAATATGAATTTATCAGTCTGAATAATTAGGTTAATATATTCACAGACACAGATTTCTTTATATTATTTAACTTCGTTAGTTATAGTTGCATTAGCAATGCTTTTTAATATTGTTGCTATTCTTTTATGATGCAGTCTGGAAAAGGGGGTGCCGGCGGGGTGGGCGTTCACATCAGGAGTTGCTTAATAAGAGATACGGGTAAATAACTAGGGGGATTGGGTGAGCTATGGCCATTACAATTTTGCAGTATATTAAAATATAAAAATGAAATATTCTGTTTTTTCATGGACGCTGAAAGTTATCGGCGGGCTGCACTTAAGTTTTAACATGCTTTCAATTCACAATATTGTCTTTAAGATTCAACCTCTTGTAATTATTATAAGACGCAACCGACAATCCTTGACCACGTATGGTGATTCTGGCATATTTGGGGTCAATGCAAATGGTCATCGATCGAAGCTGTGGTGACGTCACGATACGTGAGCGAAGATGCCATTTTAAAACTTTTGTACGGTTTCTAATAGTGTAGTAACATTTAACACACACTGTCATCTGCGACAGAAGAGATCAACGATATCACCCCCCCCCCCACCCCACCCCGACCTCTGTTATACAAAAAAATTGATATTAATGATTTACGTATATTGTTTCAGCACCATCCATCCACCCACCACACCCCCTCTCCTTCCACCCACGTACATGTCTGATGTAACACGTCCATGAGTAACTTGTCTATAGTCGCTGACAAGCGCATGCGAGCATAGGCTCAAAATGGACACATGTTAGATGAGTGGGAGGACTTTGAACGTCTCCTACATTTAAGATTCGATAGATTTGTCACGTTATGGTCCAGTTTCCATGTTTTATTGTCTGTTTTGTTTTACGCCGTCTTGTGGGGGGCCCCTAAAGAGGGAACTATATATAGTTTGTAACTTTGGCAGAAGAAAAGACAATAACCCAGTCAAAGGCATATCTAAGTTTCATTTTCAATCATATATATATGAAAATATATGAAACGATATTGACAAGTTTATTGAAGCCAATTCTTGTTTCCATATCTCAATTGTTTCGTTCTTGAGCTACAAATTCTTGACATTTTTATTATTAATACTTTTTCCCTGTTTATTTTTGATATATTATTTTTTTTTTTCTTCTTCAAAACGCAAATATTTGCGTTACCATGTATGGACTACACTATCGATTGATTTGATATCTTGTGTTTCGTATTAGCATAGCCTTGAAATAATACACATAAAAACCCTATATATAGTCAATCGTGTTGTTTATTCTAATTAGGCCTATACTGCATGACCATGTCCCGTACTCGAGTACGTGTTTACAGCTCTCTATTTGATTAGAAGTAAATTATAATTGCAATATTGAACGAACCTTAATTATTTTATGTATAAGACATGCATCTAATGTTGTTGCGCAAGGGTCTTCTTTTTTTTGCAGTAAAATACAGGAAAATCTTCATTTTTTTTTTATACCGCACCTAATTAGCAGTGGAGAAACTATATAAAGGCGGGCGTTTTATCAACTGTATACATATTTATTTATAGATTCTGAACTATTGTTTATTGGACCTGGAGACTTGAAACTATTCATTGTAATGATAAAATGGTAGAGATGTGTATAAAATGATGGAATAAATGAAGTTGGTTGATATACGACCTTTGCGTGACATGGTTTGGTGTTTACCTATAGTAGTGTTTATATTTATTTATTTTTTATTTTTTGTAAAACATACTGATCATACACGTGTCGCTGCATGTATTAGATCTTCATATTTCTTAACTTTACTTTACCTTTCAATCAAATTTATTGTTAATTCATTTGGATTTTAAAATTACTTTACCTGGAAACATTCGTATTCAGAAGTCTAATATGTGTCCGCAAATTGCTTCAAGCCCAACGGCCTCCCATACTTATCAGACGTTCCAGCTTCGTGCTATGGTGACATGTTATGTGTGCAAACGCATTCGTATTAGCTTAAACCTCTTTCTTTGATTGTCACTTCCGAGGGAATTGAATAACAGTTTCAAGGAAATAACCAAATCTCAGATTGAATCAACCCATCAATTTCATGGAGTGAACAACGAGATTTGCGTGATAACTAAGTGAGGCCTAGTGTTATCATTGTGTCATCCTGATGATAGTTAGGCTATGAGTAAATCAAGACTTCAGTTTATCATGATGGAAAGGTCTGTGTCATGTAAAGTCAGTTAGCAGCGGCGGGTGATAGCGACGGTGGGTGTGGGAATGAAGGTGCTCGTGAGGAGACTTTTAATGTCAGTAATTTAGAACCATGAAATAATTGAGAACATGATTGACGGATTGACCTATCACTGTAAAAAAGGGGTAACGATGAATTCCAGACGTTATATGTTAATGGAAGGGCGTGCTAGGATAGAGGCCTAGCCAACTAGCGGTGGCATTAGGCCTATTCATTTGTTATTACACTACTTGTAAAGAAACTAGGCTACAAGAAATCATCATTAATCCATGACTTACACCTATGAATAGCATATACATATATATATACGTGTAGCCGACGTGTTGCAGATGACAATACATAAGGCTAGGCTACGCAGACTATAATTGGTCATGATTTCAAACATCCTCTAAAGTTCTGTCACGTGAATTGCAAGACGGACGAAACCCAAACCGAAACAAAAACCAATAGTTCCTTTATATCTACTCTTTATTTATGATCAAACAAACTCTATAGCCTATATTTGATGATGATTTTCATTTAAAAATGTTATATTGTGTTTCTCATAGTTGATAGCTGTAGGCCACAATACCAAATTTCATCACTCTGGCAGAAACAGATCGAGTTATAGGCATATATAGTAGGCCTACTATAAAACCGGATGAAAAAATGGATACATTCCTTCCCAATTCCCCCTCCCCTTCCCATTCCCGTCAGTTATCCAGCTGAAATTTACACTCTTAGCAGGGAAAGGCTTTATCCCCCTCCCCCGAGAATAGAACCGGCTGCTCATTCCCCTCACCCCCCCCCCGCCCCACCGACAGTCAGAATATTACCCAACACATAAATATATAAAATGTTTATGCGGTGACAACCTAAACAGTCGAAAGTTTTTGAACCAAAAACGTGCCAAATTTAGCACAATTTTTGTTATCTAAGAAAGCTCCATTTTACCAAAATTACTCAAAGCTGGGCAGAGGTGGGGGTGGACGCCTCTCTCCTTAGACCCCTCCCCCTCTTTTTCCCCTTGGAATGAGAAATAAACAGTTATAATTCGATTGTGCTGCCAATTTACCGACATTAAGAGTATTTAATTCCAGTCAG
Organism: Apostichopus parvimensis; assembly: GCA_000934455.1. Classification (NCBI taxonomy): domain Eukaryota; kingdom Metazoa; phylum Echinodermata; class Holothuroidea; order Aspidochirotida; family Stichopodidae; genus Apostichopus; species Apostichopus parvimensis. The sequence goes on from KN882255.1 coordinate 14,898, forward strand.
CACTCACTGCAATACCCCTTCGTTTATAGTGACCTTTTCTATATAACACACATCATGCTATTGCTGTCAAAGTGAATTTATCTCTATCCTGTCATTTACTTCGAGCTGTCCATGTTCATATTTTTTCTTTTTCTTCTTTTTCTATTCTTTATATACTCTTCATTTTTTCCCTTCTAATAAAGAGTTTCTCTGTTCTTATTAATATATGGAAGGCAAAAAAAAAACTTGAGCATTGCCAAATTAGCAAGACATTTCTCTCACGATATAAGTCAGTTCTCTAATAATCTCTTCCTGCAGTGTATAAGGCAATTCGCCTTCTATACTTAAAACTTTACATAGTATTGGATCTGGATTTATTAAAAAACTTACCCAGTCAGAGGCTATGCGTACACCTCTCTCTCTTGCTATATATATATGTATATATATAAATATAGACACTGAAATTATCAGGTCAGTTTAAGAATTGAAAATCCCCAACGGATATAAATGTAGGTCTCAAAAACAGACAATATAACTGTTGGAGACATACAGAGCTCATCTCGAAGAAAGATGGTTCCATCAATCATTGGAAAAAACAGTGATATTAAAAAAAGAGTCATTTATGTCCCGATATGTGTAAGTATATGAAAGGTTAAAAAAAAACTAATAAATGATATATTACCCTACCATTGATATGTTGGACCATTCATTAACGGGACACTGTAATTCCGGTAGACGTTATTAAAATGCTAATATCAAGTTGATATTTGGAGAAAATCTCTGTTAAAATGTTCACTCTTTCTTTGTTTCTTTCAATATGCACCAACATCAAATTCAAAATTCACCGTAAAAGTTAACATTTTCTTGTAATTCTGTGATGAACTCTGCTTGTATTAATAAACTATGAGTTTCATAATGTTATTATCTGTGAGAAGATGGATCTCTTTTATGATTTCTTTTTAATTTTCCGTCCCAATAAATTTTTTTAAACATTTTCTATAAAAAAAAACGAAGCACAAAGAACAAAGAAAAAAAATCCAGTCTATATGATTGAGTCTGTGTTCCAAACTTAGCGGGGAAAAAATTTGTTCTTTCTTTTCTTTCCAATTGATTTTTATCTCCTCACGAAGTAGGACTGGATACCAGAGGTTGTGACAAATATTTAGAAATTGTTCTGCAAGTCTGATGGTCAATGAGGCGTGAAACAAGACAGGTTTCCCATTTTGCATTCGATTATGTGTCTTCTATACTTCCATTTATGAGAGGCCGACAAATTTCCTGTTTTCAAGTTTGATTTTATTATCATTATTATTATTATTAAAATCAAACTGAATTGTGAACTGGAGGCAATGCCTATAGGTTTATAGCAAGGTCAGTTAATGGTTAAGAACAAGGGGCTAACTTCACACACATCAACCGCCCAGTTTTTTAATGTCTTTCGTAACTAGCAAAGGTTGCTTTTTTGTACCATATCCGAGGTACTAAGTGATAATTCTTTTGACACGAGGGGCATTGGTATTTCTGCCAATTTTCACCGTTAAAGGTTATAGTGCATGTAAGAAAAAGGATGGGGGAGGGGGAAGGGAGGTAAGGAAAGAGGAGGGCAGAGGAGGAGGAAAAGGGCTCAAGATGTGTGTGCTGTATTATCGTTTCAATATGCTGACTGTTAAAAGTTCCGGGTTAACTTTCAGTTTTAATTAGGTTTTTTTTTACCTGCATGTTGATAATTTGTCAATGCTAGACCCCATACTAAACTCATATAGATTGTAATTTGATTGAACGGTTAAGGAATATTTCAAAAATGATAGAAAAGTCCAAGATTTTGAGGGGGAAATAATCCCCACCTTTCATCTCTTCTTTTTGTGTGATTAAATATTAATAAATTATATGCGCCTGCGGACGATATTGCTTTTCAGAGTTGAAAACGGGATACTGACTTAGTAAGCAGAGTTAATTGTTCATTGAGTGACAATTATATAGAAGGCATGTATTAGTTGGTTATTTTTTTAATTATCATAATTTTTTATAATTATTTATTTATTATTTTTTATTTATTATAATTTTTTTATAATATTTTTTAATTATTCATTATAATTCTGGTTATTTGAATTGTAAAAATAGTCAGTTTGGAAAATTACCAATAGGCCTAGTTGATGAAAGAACTCATTAAGCTGTTTTCGGAACTGCTATCAGAGCGCATGCAGGCTTGTATCACTGACAGTAATGGTTCAAGTTTCGATCTAGCCAAACACATTGCTTATACTTTTAAATGTATTCGTAAATAGCAGGGGCATAGCCAGGATTTAAAAAAGGGGTAGGGGATTTGGACATGGGGCCTTTGAAACCGACTCCCATGAAGTGTGGAGGGAGGGGTGTATTGGTGCTCTCACAGAAAAAAATAGACGCGAAATGGTAAATTCTAAGTCATATTAAGGCTTTTAGTTAGATATATATTGAGTTGTAAATGTTAAGTTGTGCTAATACTTACCTCAAGTTTTGTGGGGGGGGGGGGGTGGGGGGTTGATGGGGAGGGGAAGGGGTTACTACCACACCACCTGGATTTGCGCTTGAATAGAAATTATATTATATAAAATTTACAAACAAGCGTTAATGATATTGCATCATTCAGCAATGCATTGTTTGTTTGTGAGAAAATTTGATGTAGGTGTATTGTTTAGATACGTGACTCATATTTTCATTTATCAACAAATATCATATTCATGAGTTATTCGAAGCCCCACACCCACACCCAAAAATAAAAAACAAAAGTTATTAGTTTATATTAAATTTAATATAAAAGTTAATATACAGTTGAAACTGACAAAGTCGATTGATCATGGCATTTTGGAAATTTCTGTGAAAGAGAAAGGAAGGAAGTGTTTTTGAAATTTTGAAAGATTCGACCTCATGACACGAAATTGACGTCACTTGTTACGTACGCGATGTGCAAATTTGGCATTTCCAACCAAGGCTAATTGGTTATATAAGACTCATCTGTATGTTTTTCTAGACTAACACCGTGAGGTCATATATCTATACATTTTTTTTTATCTATACAAAGTAAACAAAAATTCGATCTTATCGCCGAAACTTGAAGTTGGATTTTTTAAAGTCATCCAGCGAAACCTGACAAAAGGATAATCAAGAGAGAAGGCCTTTTAGCTTCGATCTTTTTATTGATCTTTGACTGTTTTTCTTTAATTTCATTTTTTATCTCATTAAAATGACAGAACGCATGCACAGATGAAATTGTAAAAGCTCAATATTTCTCAAATGCTGGATGTTGCAAATAGATTGTAAAGTTAAATTAGCCAAATGAATTATCATCCCAAAATACCCACTTTTTTTTTTTTGTAGTTTTGCAAAGGACATTCTTTCTCCTTAAAACGGTAATAATAAACTGTCATGTGCACATGTTTACTGTTGGCATGAAAACAGACGTTACCATAGGAACACAACTAACTACTTTAAGTACATATTTTTTTTCATTTTTATCTTTATCACTAAACGTAAACAAACAAACAAATGAAACAAATATATATAAATAATTTGTTTACTGGGCAAATTTTGCGTTACCTTGCTTGAGCATTTGTAAATAATTCTTGGAAGCCCCCGCATGGTCGTCTTTTTCTATCACCCGCATATTATGCGTACAGAATAGTGTTTAACATTAAGCTGTTCTGGTGGTTGTGACACCCCTCCCCCACCCCTCCACCCTCCACCTACTCCACTATCCCGCCTTAACGTAACCGAAACCCATTCAAAATACATTACTCAAAGTATCGCAGGTTCCCTACAAACAGATCATGTTAACACATACCACATATATATCTAACGATGTAATTCCTACTGAAAATTACTTTTTTATTCTGGTACAGTTTTTGGTCCAATGAAACAGATAACTTTGACAAGTGGGAGAAGGGGGAAGAGGGGGCGTGATATGCGAGAGATGGGGAGGTGTGTAATTTTCCGGTTGCATCAACGCACATTTCCACGCATAATTTTAGCGTTAATCGCATACGAAGGTAAACAAGCGTATTACTACAACGTATAAAAAAAAGATACCCACTGTTATACCTCGAAAAGAAAAATTTCAAAGTTTTTCACTTCCCTTTTTTGACATCCTAGACAAAAATTAATTATTAAAGTTAATTTCCACGCATAATTTTAGCGTTAATCGCATACGAAGGTAAACAAGCGTATTACTACAACGTATAAAAAAAAGATACCCACTGTTATACCTCGAAAAGAAAAATTTCAAAGTTTTTCACTTCCCTTTTTTGACATCCTAGACAAAAATTAATTATTAAAGTTAAAGATATTTACAGATCATGGACTCTTTTTCATTAGAAATCTATTTACCTTTCACAAGACGTGAAGTTTTACCCTTTCTTTCTAAATGTCAAGAGCTACTCAACGGGACAGGAGTTTTACTTCAAATACAGACCTTTAATCTGTCAAGAACAGGAAGAGATCATAACTAAACCATATTAAAAAATTAAAAAATTGACGAAAATGAAACTCTTGGAGAATTTTCGGTTGTCACTTTCGCGTTCCATGGTAACGTTACTATGTTATTTTTTGCCTGACAGGATTCATCACCTGGGCCATAGAGAAGAGAACGAGGTTGTTTCTTATTGCTATGGCTATGTATTTGTCTAAGGTATGAAGTCATTTTCCAGAAGCCGAAGGAAAAACGTCATTAGATCACTTTTATGAACACTTTGGCATTGAGAACCGGTTGTTGAAGGGCCAAAAGTTGTTTTTTCTTTGAAATACTTTACATTGCATTTTTTATAACATTGGTCGTAGAATTGATTCTCCTTAAGTTTCTGAACTTTTATATCGTCGTGTTCTTTGTCAAATATATCCTTCATTTTTTCTGTCATTTTGTGGGGTAAATATGTAAACGTTGGTCTATCTTGAATAATTTTGCTGAGACAATTAAATGTTTTAAATAAAGAAAGTGTCCGAATACTTTCTGAAAATTGCTACAGTGAATTATTTTTAAACTTAGAGACACCGAAGAATGTTAAATTTAATCATTTAGTTTTCTTTACTATGACTTTTGGGAAAATATTATCTGAGGATGGCTTTGAGAAAGGCATAATAAGTAATATAAAATGATTTTCTGTTGACAAACAAATGTGAAAAATGATATGAGGAGAAAATATTCCCACATTGCTGGTTGGAAACCCCATCTCAACATTTTATCCCTAACTCGAGATATGGTTGCTTTGGATATTACATCGTTTTGACTGGCTAAACCTTCAACTATATACGCCAGGAAATTGGATCACAGTAGGGGGCTCTGTGACGTCATCTGTGTGGTTTCTCTTGTTGATTTATCCCTGAAACCATGGTTACAGTTGGAATGTTTGCTTTAGATTTCAACGTTCTTTGTACTTAGAATTCCATCAAAATGTATCTCTTTTCGGACGTTTTGTAGAAATATTATTTTCGTCAGTGGATTTTGTAGAAATCTTATTTTCTTTCGTCAGTGGATAAATGATTGACAACTTATACAAGAAAACAAAGAATATTCAAGTGCCCTGATGACGTCATTCATTCTGCTGTTGCCAGATGCATTTTACAAATTACAAAAGATTTGAACGGGGGAAAAAAATCACATCTTCACGATACAAAATACTATGAGGATGTGGTTTTCGCCTAATTATCCAGAACAATTTCAGCAATTTGGCTACGTATAAATAATCACATTTTAACCAACAGAAAATCCCTTTTAATAGCATATTTGGCGGCAAGGGAAGATAATCAAGACGGAATCGAGTTACACATGTAACAAGACAGACATTTTACTTTATTTTATTTTATTTTTTTCTATTTTTCTTCACTCTTTGAAAGATTAAGGAGAAGTAGAACAAATCAAAACATGTAGTGTTTTTTTTCTTTCTTAAACCATTTGTTACAATCAATTGTTTAAATTTCAAGAATACTAAAAGGAAAGGAAAAACACTTCTCTTCTCCCAAAATTTATTTGCTATACCGTAAGAGCCCCCCTAATTCTGATTTATCTGTTTTTTCTTTTTCTTTTCCTTTTCCACTGAATAATGGTTTTGTCTTCTTCTAAAAATTCATTTCTGTCTTTATTTCACCGAAAGGCTGTCTCTATCTTGGAAGTCCCATGGAAGTATGGTATTGAGATGTTATTAAATCCAACTGACAAGTTTAATGTAGATTGAAAATCTAGCCGTATCCTATGTCAAAACTGCTTGATTGACTGACAAAAAGTATTAAAGATTGTAGATTTTGGTTTCAAATTGAATCTAAGAGTAGTTTTTTATCGTTAGTACACGCATAAACACCACTTGAACAACAAGGCCGTGTGTGCAGTGAAATTCGTTAGCAATGAGGATGTATTCTGACGTATAGTGCAATATGGAGATAGATAGATAGATAGATAGATAGATAGATAGATAGATAGATAGATAGATAGATAGATAGATAGATAGATAGATAGATAGATAGATAGATAGACATATCACTCATCTTCAAGAGAAACAGGCTGTTAGTTGAAACTCCATCTCATTATAAGCCATTTTGATGAAGAATAGAAATATAATAAAAGGCCTTTGTTCGGACAAAAGTGCGATTGAAAATGTTAAAATATGCCTCTTCTTTACATGACTTAAACTGCATAAGCCAAATTTGATAACTCAAGACATGCAAGAAAAAAAAATTGTTAGTATATATCATAGATTAATCATCACTTTCAATGTTACCATAGAAACTGAGTATAAACGTTTATTCAGTATTATCTAATATTCTGCCTGTGAATGGACAATGTTTTATCAGACCGCGAGTAAAGTTATAAGACACATTAGGTTTACCGAAAGAAATGTTCGTTTCGCGAACAATGTCATCAACTAGACATTTCATGATCGCATGATTCCTTTCAAGCCCTAACATATTTTATTTTGTTGTTAAACTTACATGCATTGTTTGTACACATTGGTAATTACAAAATGTATAACAATGAAACTGTAACAAATACAAAATAGGTTAACCCAGATTCTGAAGAACATGGAAAACATTTTAA
>KN882255.1:72897-101448 GCA_000934455.1 Apostichopus parvimensis
GGATAAATTTGCTAATATTTAGACCAAATTGAACCCTCTAGATTTCTTGTATTATTTTAAAGTTATACACTGCATGTAAAACTTCCCGTGTTTGGCTGGGGGTGATGTGTGGTGAAACGTAGGGACCTAACATTCCTTGGGTCAGAATGGGGGGGGGGGGGGGGTCCCGAGCCTGCTCGATGACTGCTTCGCTAGACGTGTTAACTACACAAAGGATAAAGTGGATAATATGTGATAGATATAGCGGGTTATACAAGATATAGCGAATGTTAGTAATCAAGTACTTGTGATGTTTAGATGACAGTTTGGGCAATCGCCAGCTCGCCCCCCCCCCCCCTTACGACCCTCTATGTTTTCTCTTGCAGTTCATCCGTGTTTTTTTATTATTTCTATACAGTAATTTTTTTATTTTTTCTCCACATCTCTGTTTTGACAAAGAAACGGAAACTCCAGTTACTTTTCTCTGTAAAACCAGATGGAATATTATTAATTGAAATCGCTCGTATTGACAGTATGAACAATTCTAAACAATAGAAACAGAATATCCATACTGCTCATACTTGTTCATACTTGTTCATACTGTCAGTACAAGTGCTTTGATGCATGACGTGAAACGTACAGTATTTTAAAACCATGTCCTGAATTGGGCGTCCTGTTCTAGGTTTGAGTTCATTGGGATGAAAATCTGCTTCCCGTTATGACAATTATCTGACGAAAGCAGATGAAAACGTTGCTTTTCACCACAGAGAAAAAAAGAGCGCGAGAAGTTAATATTTCTTCAGTTGTAATTTTTGTTAAGTACCCCCATTTTTCCTTTGTAATGCTTTTAACATTTGGACAACATGGATCTGTTTTCGCTATGTGATAGAGAATGATATCAATAACATGGCGATCATCTTCTCCTCTTTGTTTTAATAATGATGATTATTTTTTTTATATTTTGATTTGACAGTTTCAAGAAAAGGACTATACACGACTATGATATTAACATGACATCCGAATACAAACTCCATACTTCAAAATGACATCTCATGTAATCATTGGTTTAGACTTTTGTAGTTACAGTTATGTCATATCAACCTTGGTAACCACTGAATGGACATGTGACGTCATGGGCCATCAAGACGAGTTTATGATTGGATGAGAGGAGAAGAATAATAAGAAGAAAAACATGAAGACACTCCACAAGAGGCATCAGATTTGTCAGAAATATTACTTGGTTTGCATCAAATGTCTGGTAAATGGAAGATATTATGCATCAACTCGTCCCGTGGCTCACGGCTAAGACGACTCGAATTTCGCAAGGCCAATGAAAATGTAAAGATTTGGTTAAGTTTTGTTTGAAAAATGAAACATCCCGTAGAATATTGGCTACCTTTTCTCGTCTTGCAGATGTAGAGTAACGTAAAAAAAAGTTGTTTTTTTTTTGTTTTTTTTTTGGTTTGGAAGATTGATAAGCAGAGCAGCTTTCTTACCGGCTAACCGGCTAACCGACTAACCGGCTAACCGACTAACCGGCTAACCGGATAACCGGAAGACAGACTATGTCAACAATTCTTCTCTGGAGATCGAAACTATTCTTGGTTGGTCTTCGGTTTGGTGTTGATTGGGAGGGGGGGGGGGTGTGGAGGTATGTCCACTACTTTTCAATAGAGCGACACTAAACGCATTTTGACCCCCACCCTCCCCTCTTTATAGTTTTGAGCCATGAATGGAGGGATACTGCAGAACTTATTTTCTCTTTTTTGCCTTTGGCCGCCTATATGTTTTTTAATAACACTGTATCCTAAACAAGCATTTAACTGAAATCCAAATATCCACCGGACAATGTTTTTTTGGGGGTTCCATTTGCGTTATCCGGGATGTGAAATACGGAAATATTGTAGAAGTTTTTATTATTATTTGTATTATGTTGGAAAAATCAAAATCTGAAATATTTGTATGAGATATATCAAACATAAATTTAACTTTCCAATGACAATGCAGTTTTGAGATTAAACGATTCATGTCACCTTTTGCAATTCTAAAAAATGTTCTGAAGCACTGTTTTTGAAATAATTGATGATGAAACGGATGGCTTGCTCTCATGAGTCTGTGGTTTGATTAATAAAATGTTTCACTGTTTGATTACTGATATCAATAAAATGATAATGTTACATAAAAAAATAATTTTAATTATTTGTAAAGATCCATCAATGTAGCGTCATAATGACGTCATTATATACTTGATTTTCTACCTTGGTAGTGTATTCTTGTCTTGTTTCGACATTACGAACTCTGACGTGGAAACAGTGAAAGTGTGGAAAATAGATGGCGCTATTTGAATACGTTGCCTAAACAATTTGTTTTCTTGTGCTTTTTTTAAAGTTATACGTGGCATTGAATGGAATTTTAGGCCCTCTAAATATTAAAATCATATTCGAAATTTCTTTCATAATAAATGGTCTATTTTTGCAACAAAGGGACGGATTATGAGATTATTATTGACTGGCAGGTAATCAGCTTTTCTTGAAGTTAAAATGATTACAAAATGATCAAATTTGGCCCCAAAATGACACTTCTCAAATTAGAGTTGGGACGCACATTTCGGATTCCCGTTGCCCATAAGCTGCTTTTCGTGAAGTTAAAGAGGCATTGAATGGAATTTCAGGCCCTCTAAATATTAAAATCATTTTCGAAATTTCTTTCATAATAATGGTCAATTTTTGCAACAAAGGGACGGATTATGAGATTATCTGGCAACAAAGGGACGGATTATGAGATTATCATTGACTGGCAGGTAATCAGAAGGGCGCCAACGAACCCACGCATGGTTTTGAAAAGAAATAAAAAAGTCACGATTTTGGCCAAAATTGAGAAAAATCATAAGGGTATAGCCTTACAAAATGATCAAATTTGGCCCAAAAATGACACTTCTCAAATTTTAGTTGGGACGCACATTTCGGATTCCCGTAGCCCATAAGCTGCTTTTCGTGCAGTTAAAAGTGGCATTGAATGGAATTTAAGGCCCTCTAAATATTAAAATCATATTCGAAATTTCTTTCATAATAATGGTCCATTTTGGCAACAAAGGGATGGATTATGAGATTATTATTGACTGGCAGGTAATCAGAAGGGCGCCAACAAACCCACGCATGGTTTTGAAAAGAAATAAAAAAATGGTCTATGTTTGCAACATAGGGGCGGATTATCTTTGACTGGTAGGTAGAGAGTGACTTCATTATAACGTTTTTTATACTTTTACACACTACTTTCCCACTTAAGGGCAGATTATATTAAAGGTTACTCATATGGTGATGCTTTGGTTTTTATATACGGTTTTAGTAATAAAGCCCCCTCCCCCCCCCCCCCCCCCCCCCCCCCCCCCCCCCTTAAGTTCTCCTATTCAGTTTAGAATTCAGGCAGAATGACAATATATTGTCTCAAGCGAAAAGTTTTTAGTAGGCATAGTTTTTAGTAGGCCAAATTAAGAGTTGTGTATGAATGTGATGGTTTGTCCATTCAGTAACGAACACCGCAATGTGACCCTTCGGTTTCTGCTTGTTTTAGCAGTATTAGTAAGGAATTTTTCTTCTTCTTTTAACTAGTCTCACATCAAAAGATATAGGTGAATCTATTATGTTTTCCTTACTCCATCCCATCATTTCAAACTTTCAAGTAGGTGCAATGACTCTGAAAGAATGACACAAATGACCAATTACTGAACTTTTCAATGAAAAATGTAATTTACATAATTAGAAATGAAAAATATTTCCTCAGCTATAAGATTGGACCTGTTAATTAATCATACTTGTGGTACAAACATTCCATATATACTTACGTTTGAACGATTGGCTTAAACAGCCCTTACATTTATTAATGTTGCTGTCGCCTACTTAGTACCATATGCTACAATATAATATCCAAAACTCCCATGTATGCTCAACGACCCCTTTGCTCTTTCACCAGTCCAAAATTGTCCTAAGATATGCGGCTGTATTAATTGTTTCACATCTTCATTTCTTGCAATATTCAGGTGTATCAGTTTATGGGGATATGTGAGAAATACATGTAAAACATGTCAACCGAACAAAACATCAGAATGTATTTATACCAACTCCTTGATTAGTGGATACATTTACTTTTTTAATATGTAATAAACTCTAACATCCAACAAAATAAGTAACCTCTTTATTTCTTTAAGCACTTCCTAGGAGGTTAGTGATGAAATCTTCTTTTACTTCCCCTTCCTCCCACACCTGTAATTTATTTCACCCAATAGCTATACCAAATTGGTAACTGGGTCCACTGTTGGGGATGCTGAACATTTTACACTCCGTCTTTGTGCATGAGTGGAAAAAATCTTCCTTCCTTTCACCTCCGCTGGCCTCATGTCCACAAAGTACCCCTTGAATCTTGACACTAGCTCTCCTCCACAAGGGATCTTTCTTTCTTAAATCCATACTATGAACATTATAATCATACGTCTCTATTGTATTGAATCTCAACAACCCATCATTATAATATGTCCAGTATTATCTTTAAATTCAATTTTTTTTTGTTTTGTATTTTCACTTTTTTAAAGACATCCAATTATTTTCTCGCCTGTCATTAAGCATCATCTGAGAGTCTTATTGCAACAACCTAGCAGCATAAGGTTTGCTCCAGCTTTAACCTTGCATGGCTGAATTTGTTAGGTTGTACACTCTTCATCCTCTCTTCCTTCTCTGTTCTTCATCTCTCATCCTCTCTGTTTCTTCATCCTCTTCTGTATCACAGCTCTTCTGACATCATTTGACCTCTCTCATAGACTTTGGTAAACTTTTCTCTTCAACAAGCCAGCTAAAAAGCTAGGTTTTACCTCCACGCAGTGGGTTCACTTCACCCACCCGCTTACACAGTGCTGTTCTTGGCCACACCGGTAGATGGACATCATCATCATCATCATCAGTTTGACAGTGGCCTGTCCAGTCTAGTCTGAATTTCCTTTTAAAATGTCATCTGTACCATCTGCGTATGCATCCTGCAACCTCCTCATCGTCTTCGCACTGGACTACGAGAGTGCGACCTCCTTCTTATTTCCCTGTGCCGGTCTCTACCAGAGTCAGTTCTCCGATCGACATCCTTCCTCTCCTTCCGTCTGTCGTCGTAACCACTTTTTCTTTCCGTGTCCTGTCTGTTTCCTTTCTTCCTCTCTCGCGGTGACTGTTTGCGTCCCTTGTCGCTTTCTGATTCGCTACCATCTGACTCTGAGCTGCTACTACTCTCTGAGGAGCTGTTCTCTCCAGACCCAGATCCACTGCTGTGGCCTCTTTGTCTTTCTTCAGTTTTCTTCCTTCTTCCTCCACTGTCCTTCTTTCCCCTGATTTTCTCATCACCTTCCTCTTCACCCTCGTCACTTGAACTGTCAACTCCTTTCCTCTGGGGTCCTTTCTTCTTCCTTTGACCATGATCCCCTTTGCCCCTCTTCGTGTCCTCTTCGGAAGAGCTATCACTTCCCGATTCGGATGAACTGCTTCCCTCCGTCTCAGACTTCCTCTGTCTTGATCGCCTCTTCGAATCTTCTGCCTTGCTTCTTTGCAATGTCGTCTTTATCTCGTCCCTCTTGCCTTCCTTCTTTTCAACCAGCCTGACAATCCTTTCTGGCTTTCTACTCTTATCTTTCTTCTCTTCTTCATCTTCACTCTCTGATGACTCTGATGAACTAGTCTCTGACGACGACTTGCCCTTCTGCTTCTCCTTCTTTTGGCGTGTCTCTCCATCCTCACTACTGCTGGATCCTGATGAGTCAGAATCATCACTGTCTGAAGAACTTTCTCTTCTGGAAGATTTCTTGGACCTTCTGTTTGTCAGTGGTTTCAAGTTTTTACCTTTTCTTTCTTCCAAGCCACTGTCATCTGAACTTTCTGATTCGCTTGAAGATGACACCTTCTTACTTCGTCTTCGACCATTTGCGGTCATCTCTTCAACTTTTCTCTGCAGTCTCTCCACTTCTCTGCGATGTTTTTCAATACGTGACCTCCTCTCTCTTTCTTCTTCTTTTTTCTCTCTTCTTCTTTCCTCTGACCTTTCCCTCTCTCTCCTCCTTTCCTCTGACCTTTCTCTCTCTCTCCTCCTTTCCTCTGATTTTTCTCTCTCTCGTCTCCTTTCCTCCAACCTTTCCCTCTCTTTTCTCCTTTCCTCTGACATTTCCCTCTCTTTTCTCCTTTCCTCCGACCGTTCCCTCCGCTTTTCCTTTGACCTTTCCCTCTCTCTCTTCCTCTCCTCTGACCTTTCTTTCTCTCTGCTTCTCTCCTCTATTTGTTCTCTCTCTTCTCTGCCAGCACCACTCCTTCTATTCTTCCGACCATCAATTTGTTCCTCATCGGAATGTCTTTCTCTCCTATTATCTCTCACGTCTTCATCACCTCTTTGTCTTCTATCGGGTAAATCTCTACCATCCTTTCTTTCTCCTCTGGGTCTGTTTATCTGTTTTTCACCTCTCTCATCTTGTCTCATACTCCACCCAACGCTTTGGTCTTCGTTGTTTCTATTTCTCTTTCCTTGCCTCCGCTCCTGCATTTCACGGCTGTCTTGTTCATCTTCCCTGCCAACAATGTCCTGCTTCCCCGTCTCTCTTTCAAGTCTTCCTCCTCTATTTTCCCACCTTTCTCTGCTCCCTTGTCTCCCTTTTTCCTTCTGCCCATCTCTGTCCTCCTTGTCGCCTCTCTTAGAAGATCGATTTCCACTTCTCTCTTTGTCTTCGAAACGTGAGCTGTCATCACGATTACTCTTTCCCTTTCTATCCTCTTCATTCTCACTATAACTTTCATCTTGATCTCTCTCCACATCTTTTCTCCTTTCTTCCTTCCTGTCGTTTCTCTGCCTACGTCCCCTTTTGTCCTCCTCACTACTGTCCCTATCCATTCTCCTCTCATTTTGCTGACGCTCCTCATCCTTCCTCCTTCCTCCTCTGCTTTCATCTCCTTCCCGACCACCATTTCTATTCCCTTTGTCGTTCTGTCTACCGCTCTTTGATTCATCCCTGTCTGTTCGTCTACCATCTCTACTTTTCCTTCCATCATCCCTCTCTCCATTCACCATCAACTCATCACTCCTACTGTTCATCCTCCTATCTCCTCCTTTGTTTCCCTCTTTGACCTCAGTATGTCCTCTACCGTCTCTCCTCTCAGCCGTGTCATCATCAGATTTTCTTCTCTCGTTTCTCTTTCCATCTTTCCTCTCCTTCCTGCCATCTTCCTTCTTACGTCCGTGTGATTCTGCTTCAAGTCTTGCATCCTTTCTGCTCTTTGTAGAATCTTTTCTTCTGTCTGCACCCTCTCTGGATTTTCCTTTTCTCTTCTTTGCCTTTCTTTCATTACCACTCTCTGAAAGTAGAACAGAAGATAAAGAGATGCCAATGAATAACATAACCTCATCAGCTGTGCTGATAGAATGAAACCATGTCAACTTTCAGATACCTAAAAAGGAAAATATAGTTCCTGAGAAGACTACCAAATTAGATTGATTTAAGAAATTAACTATCATTTATATGTATCTTGAATCAGTATAATTCTCGTATGTGGAGGGCAATTTTTACCAAACCTGCATAGTATTACTCAAAATCAAATTTGCAACTACTCGGACACCAAAAGAAACGCTAAACTGAAGATAGCAAACGTGTTATGTTTAAAACTCTAAATACTTGGTGAGAAAACTTGTGTGATAAGTACTTGAGTGAGATTACTTGAGCAAAGAGATTACGGTCAATGTACTTTGACTATGTTACTGTCTTGAGCATATCTTATGCCACTAACTATGCAACAGTATTATATAAAGTATTTACACCAAAGAAAGTTCATAATTCATCAACTATCTTTGCTCAGACACTGAACTCATTTTTTTTTTTCAAAAGACACATAAATTTTCCATTTAGTACTTAGTGAGAAATACTTGGTGAGAATACTTAAGTGATAAGTACTTGAGTGAGATTACTTGAGCGAGAAACACGCTGATCACGATAAACTGCTGTCAAGTTATTGGCGGGAAACGTGTGGCTATATTACTTATAGATTGCTTATCAGTGGGATGTGTATTAACTTGTGGCTGATATTTCAAGTGAAGCCCTAATGAAGGAGCTGAATCTTGCATTTTTTGAGCAACAACTATGGACAATTAGCCACTGCCCTATGGAACAGTTTAAAAACTATAGCCATTGAAGAACAGTCTCTGAACAGAACTCCCTAAGAAGACCTGTACCTTCCCATAAATATGCAAATTCAATCTAAGAAATTTAGCTCATTGTGACTGTAATTATTCAATCCTTCAGAGTCTGAAGCTCTCACTTAATGCATACTGTATCCTCTGCAGGTCGGTAGTACACAGAGTAACTTGGAAGGGAATAGGGGTGTTCATGGTTTAGATAGGTAACATGGGTAAGATATCAAACACGCACAAATTCAAACAGTTTCAAAAAGGGGAAACTCCCCACAGGTGACCTCCATTTTTCTATAAAAAAAGCACTGTTTCAAAAGAAGCGTGATTTTTAGATTTTAGATAAGCTACAATCACCCCTCTCCCTCCCAACAATGTCAAACATGTGCCTTTCACTCACCTGATGCGCTACTTCCATCCGATGAGCTAGAACTATCATCTGAACTACTTCCCTCTCCCTCCTCCTCTTCTGACGATGACGACGATCCACTGCTAGATTCAACGGCTTGATGTTGCTGCATGATCTTCTTCTGCAAGTCCGTTAAATGTAGACGTAAATCCTCCCTGTAGAAGTTCAAGTATGTATTAAAAAAAGTGCAAGAAAATACAGACCAACATTTGATGAGTAAGACACATTCATTCATTCATTCAACAGGTAAACATTTGTCACCCGTCATCTCACATATTATTAATAACTGGCTCTGTGTATCGGATTTACTGCAGATTTTACTATTTATTTGTAACGTTTTGCTGTAAGGTCTTAACCGACGATTCTTTAGATAAAGAGACGGATTTAAGCTTCACTAGTTTTGTGTGTTGTATGTTACTCTGAAGACCTTAAAAGAGTTATAACAACTTCGACCTAGAAACAGCAGTGCAATCAAAACCTTCCTTGTTTCAAGAAGATACCACACCAAAGATGTTTCTGTATTTCACATTGTCAGACTACCTCTACCGCATTCAAATTGCGATGTTTAAAATGTTTGGGGAGATTATTCTTATGACACACTTTTTCTGTTTCCACAGATATATGGGAACTGCTCGTTAAGTCAGTGACATCGCTTTTTTAATAAAAAAAATTTATGAAGAAAATTTGTTGTGAATAACTACTACTAACTACTACTACTACTAACTACTACTAACTACTACTACTAACAACTACTACTAATTACTACTAAGTACTACTGATACATAGCTCATCTTTAAATTAAATTGTCTCACACAGAAGGGAAAACAAGGCCATCAGCAAAGCTATGATTTCATGTTCCAGATGACAGTGGAAAACTTACGTAAGACCTCCCAGCCCTATGGACGTGAAGAAATTGATGGAGAAACGAGTATTGGCAGGATTATCTCTTGGCATGAGACCCTCGAAGAAGGGTTGTAGAGTGCTGTAAAAGAATAAAACAAATAACAATCTTTTAAGGATGACATTTTAGCTCAAAAGAGAGTCAGGGGGCCTGCTATTTTGATCCTAGCAGGATCTTCTTCAGCTCCTGCTAGGGCTAAAGTCACAACCTCTAACTTTGTTTAGAATATATACATCGACTATTGCAGTAGATAATAATGATAATAATATTTGCTTTTTATATAGCGCTTTATACCAGCGATAGGTCTCAAAGCGCTTTACAGACGTTATATTGCCCCTGGTCAATGATAACCCGTCCCAGAGACAATCCCTCCAGTCGGTTATATACTGTGCCCAATGACAAGTTACCTCACAGGTACCCATTTAACCCCTGGGTGGAGAGAGGCAAGTGAGAAAAAGCATCTTGCCCAAGGACACAACGTAAAGAACTTGGCAGGAATCAAACCAGCAATCCTTGAATCACGAGTCCGACGCCTTAGCCAATTGGCCACCACGCTCTCCCTCTCTTTTGAATCATAAAATTGCCTTTTATTCTGCCTAGAGAAGAAAGTTTACACCATTTCTGTTTTCACCAAACTTAGGTATAATAAAAGTGAAAGATGAATCATTTAGGTATAGCGCCACAAACTTAGCTCATTCAATCGGTAGTTCATGAAATGTTGGAAATATAGGATAGAGAAACTCACACATCCTTAAGTCTCTCGTTCAGTTTTGGTAGTCCCATGTACTCCGAGAGTTCTTGAAATAATATCTTGATGAAGATTCTGCTGGACGAAGTGGTCTCATGCTCGTTCAGATGGATACAGTGCAACACCTGAAAGGAAAACCCACAAAAGGGTGGTTGATATGTTACCAGGGATGTGCCCACGCTGGGCAGCACTGGGCGGCACCGCCCAGCACTAAAAATTACCGCCCAGCACTGTCTTAAAAATTGTGAATCCCGCCCAGCACTATTTTCATCTAAAATCCCGACATTCCTAACAATATATTCAACATAAATTGGAAAAAATTACAAAATGTAAATTGTTAGCAAAACTAGTACTTGTGTATGTGCTTAAAAAGCTACACAAGTGCCAGCATTTGGCATCTGAGCAACTTCAAAAATTTCTCAAAGGGGAGGGGGACACCTCCCCCAGGACGGCGATCAGTATACCCGGCACTCAGTAAATCCTGGGCACATCCCTGTGTTACCCTACAGAATATATTTTACATAGAGAAATTTGATTCTCTATTGGAAGAAGGTTTGGATTGTGTGTTGCTTGTAGTGTTAAAGTATATTCTGAAGGTTGTTTGGAATGTTTACACTTAAGAATTAATTGAATCGAGGGGATAAGCTCTCTGAGCAGGTGCTGGAGGGAGGAACGAGGATGGGCACGAGTAGTGACATGGTTACGAGGTGGTGCTGGTGTCTGGAAGGAAGACTTCCTTGTGAGATTTTAGGAGTGAGAAACTTCACTCTTCCACTTAAATATTAGGGTAGTCAAAGGGCCAACTTTTCAACAGTTCCTACTAGGGAAGAACACATCTGAACAGATGGATGAAATGGAACAGAACATTAAGTGTCTCCCTTTTCTGCCTTCTATGCAGACAAAGTAAATATGTCAATTGCTTGCTATATTCCACACATTCCTACAGCTTCATTTTTGTAGCAGTCTCATGCTTTTTTTCCTGTAAATCTGGAACTTCAATCAAATTAGAGCAAAGTTGAAACATTTGCTCAATATAACCAAAATGCAATTAAAGATTAACCAGCTCAATCTATTCTACTTCATAAGGGTATCAAGAACAAACAGCCTTCCAAGATGCTACAAAAATTAAATAGGGTTAGGGTTAGAGAAGGGTTAGGGTTTACTTCTAACCCTAACCCAAACTATATGCTGTATATATATATATCTAGCACATATAGTGTACACATAGAGTACACATATATCTAGTACACACAAACTACACATAGAGTACACATGTATCTGGTACACATATATCTAGTATATACAGAGTACACACATATCTAGTACACAGTGTACACCAAAATCCAGCACACATAGTGTACACATAGTGTAAACATAAAGTACACATACATCTGGTTCACATATATTAAGTACACAAAGAGTACACAAATATCTAGGACACAGAGTACACAAATATCTAGCACATATAGTGTACACATAGAGTACATACATCTGGTTCACATATATCTGGTACACACAGAGTACACAAATATCTCGGACACATAGTACACCAATATCTGTGCACATAGGGTGCACATATATCTGGTACACATATATCTAGTACACATAGAGCACACATAGAGTACCACATATATCTCCTTACCGTCCACGATATACCATCCGTGTAGAATAAATGAGCAAACATTTTGGCGACGTTCCTAAGCTTATTGGTATCCAGTCGATGGCAAGTGGAGTACTGTTCTGGAAAGATGCTCTCGTAAGCGGAGGCATACTCTCGCTTCAGCTGACAAAATCTCTGCGAAAGATGGGCAAAACCATGGATGACGTTAGGACTTTTAAACCTTAAATACACTGTCATTATTAATCTTAGCAGAGCCGAAAAACTGCGAGGAATAGATAAAAAGGAATAGACTTCCCCGTCAGTTCCTCTGTCCATTTTAAGGAGGTGACCTGATATAAAGGTGAGAATCTCAAATGAAATCCTCTGTGTTATTTAAGTAAGTCAACTTTATTGAATCCCAGAAGGAAATTACAAATCTGTGGTGAGCAATACAATGAATGATACAAAATACAAAGAACATTGATACAATGAATGATAGAAATACAAACAAAAAACATTGATCATATACAACAGTTATATGCAGTCTAAACAAAATATGCACTAACTAGCTCCAACAGCGCAACTAAGTGGAAAGGCCACCCCTACCTCGTGAAGTCCTTGTTGTGAACACTAATGGCAGTGCCTATAAACGAAGAACGATGTCTATTTGTGTGTGACGTCAGCGACCACAATCTACCGCTGCGAGCAATGATAGGGCTGGTTAGATGATTGTGCAATGGGTGACTGTGTTCTTTCCACACAGACAGCAGCTTGTCTCGTACACAATTCTCGTAGACCGAGGCCACTGACGGCAGACTTTTACCAGCACGTTAAATAACAACATGCAGAACCTTTGTGCTGGTTCTTTCCGCATTTAATTTTCATTTAGTATAAATCCATTCACCTATCAAGATGAGAACTTCTTCTTTAAGTTCCTTCTACCTTCACATCTTCCCTTTTCTAATTCCGTTTTTAGTCTCCTTGCTCTCTTTCACTCCTCAACCTTGTTGTTAATCTCCCTGCCCTCCCTATTTTATTCCAAGTTTCCTTTTCCTTTGACATGTTTAGTTTGTTCACCTCTGTTAATTTGTTGAACTTTACCAACTAACACTGTTATCAACAAACTGTTTAAATTTAATAACTTCAGCAAGGCATGCCTGGAAAATTTCTCAACTAACGACAAAAAAATAAAAATTATTTAAAAAAATTTACGACAAAAAAATAAAATTGTGTAGAAAAGCCAAAGTTCGACACTTTTGGGAGTAAAACGACTGGGTTTTCCAGAGAAAATTGATGCGTGGTACATCTACTTGAAATGGAATGTGATTTGAGATGATCTAACCTGTGCCAAGAGGCCAAAGAATTTCTCGTAGGTCCTAAGCTGTGCGCAGCAGTCGATTATCATCAGGCATATTTCGGTCTGTAGAACGAAGAAAAAGAGATGTTACATTTTGAAATGTAAAATTAAAAACTAAAACTTTCCATGTGAAGAGTTGTTAAGGGACTGCTAAAAACACACAATGACTTCTACTCACCTGAAAGGGAAAATAACTGAAGGTATAACGTTTGAAAAGAAGTCCTCTAACCTTATTTTTAATTCACTAAATAATTTGCCATTTTACCAATACCCCAGTTGTCTCAATTCCACATTTTATTTGACTGAATGACTGATTTTTTTTTCACGGATAATTTCAGAGGAGACATCCCTCCATCAAGAGACCAAATAAAAGCTCTGTCTCTTGCACGACAATTTTAAAGTGTCGCACTATAATAATAATCATAATAACACTCTTTTTTATATAGCGCATTATACCGATGGCCTCAATGTACTTTACTAGAAACAAAATGAGTACAAAATACAGCATAGTAGAACAAAACTGTGTGGATTTTATCGATGCAACTAATGGCTGAAAAGATACCATAGTCCCTGGTTCAAGCAAATGTAAAACGCAGAGAATGTGTAACAAAAATCCTATCAGTACTGGCTACCATGCAGCTCCACAGGAATGTAGAATGATGTAATGTTATACTGGAATCAATTTTCTATTTTATAATTTTTCTTTTCATTGCCATATTACCAAAATTGAAAACTAGTTTTCAAGTGGAGGATTGTTAAGGGTATTGCTAAAAACACACAATGACTTCTAACCAACTGAAGAGGAAATAGCTTAAGGTATAATGTTTTAAAAGAAGTCCTCTAACCTTTTTTTAAATTCTACTAAATAGTTCGCCATTTTACAAAAAAAAACAATGGTCTCAATACCACATTTTATTTGACTGAAATGACTTGAGAGGATATTTTTTCAATACCACATTTAATTTGACTGAAATGACTTGAGAGGATATTTTTTCAATACCACATTTTATTTGACTGAAATGATTTTGAGAGGATATTTTTTTACCTCTTGGCCTGGTTTGATCTCCATTCTCATCATCTTATGAGCGCATTCTTCAAAGTCGAGACTGGACTGCACGGTAAGATAAACTGTCCTCCTCAGAGCTGTAAGGTTCGTCTCAGTTTCGTCCTGTATCTCCATCTTCTCTGTCACTTCTACGAGAAAATATTCCAAATTGACAGACATTTTAAACGAAAAGAACATTAAAGCAGCATTTTGCATTTGGTCGCCGTTTTCTACTTTTTTGACCATGTGTCCCATCAAGTTTTTTACATATATCAATCACAAAACAGCAACTAAGATATTAGCCAAGTTTTTCCCTGCCAACAACATTAATTGGCGAGTAATTAAGGATATTTGCAGATAATGAGAAAAGTGTCCACGACAAATTCCACATTTAAAATTAATCGCATACAGTTTCCCCAAACCCACTAGTTTGAATTCAACCAATCAGAGATGCAGGTTTAGTCATGAGCCGTTGCTAAAAATAGATTCAAGACTTTGTGTTGGTACAACCAGGGAGTTGTTATGGAACTCTCTGGTACAACTGCCATATAGACTGTACACAAATCAAGCATGGTGTTGTATTACGTATTGGTCAATGACAATCGTAGTGTTTAAATATTCATATTATGGGCGAGGTTTATTGGGATCCCAACGGAAAATGTCTTGGAGAAAAAAAAAGTTGAAATTTCGACTTTTATGCCACCATTTGAAGTAAGATTTAAATAGATAAGCTAGTTATGTATGTCGTTATGGCATAGTGGAGTCAGTGAGGTTGAAAAAAAATCATAGAAAATGACGCAAAATGCTGCTTTAAAATGTGGTTTATTTTATACAAAGTTCGGTTAGGTAAAGACGGTTTAAAAAAAAGTGTTTTTTAATGCTGTCAAAATTTCTTTCTTCAAAGTTGTTCTGCATCGTATTTCTTGGAACAAATGTAATGAATTCAATAGATTTTGGTAACTTCAACAGCAGAATGTCATTCTTTCTGGGACCCAAAACGATCTTTTGCTAAACATCCATTCCATGATCTTAAACAAACCAAATCAAAATGTTTAATGAACATCATTTTCGGGTTTATCTATCGTTTCCTTTGATTAATCAATACATCTTGCAATTACCTGTCCCTGTATTCGTTACTACTTTTAATTATCTCGTGCGTAAAATCAGTTAACCGTTATGGCGACGGTGCTTAAAAAGGAATATTTTGTAGGCAAGCAAAAACTTATTTATAGAAGAGAAACATATTCCAATACTGCTAGCTGGATTTCCCATCTTGCTTACTTGTCCCAAGCTCGAGATACAGTCGACTGAATGCAACCTATGGTGACTGGCTAAACCTTCAACTAAATATACATAAATATATCTTTCATTTTATGGCTGTTTTAGTGTAACCATTTTACATAACTGAATTCCATTGCAATATTTGTGCAATATATATGTGTTTTATGCTATTATTGATTCTGTATATTGTAAAACAGTTCTAAAGTTATTTTAGTAGGTTTTCACATATTTGTTGTAGTTTTACACTGTATTCTTTAACATTTCCTCTGCTTTACATTGTGTAATTTTATCTTTGTTAGGTGTATTGGTTTTGTATTTATGTTTTACGACTTTGTTTTGATGTATTATGTTTTGTAAAGCGCTTTGAAGCCTTTGCATATTGCGCTATATAAGTTGCATATTATTATTAACTACTCCAGGATATTGGATCACCAGTAGGTTATCTGGGATTTCATGTGGACAAATGCTCTTTAAAATCTCTACTTTAGGGTAGGCTATTAAAATCTTCTTGTTGATTTATCCTTGAAAACCTGATACATTTGTAATGTTTGCTTAAATTCATCTATTCTTCATCTTTCTTGTGGAAATATCCTTTGCCTCTATGGATAAATGATTCAAATATTTCTAAAGGAAAACACAAAATCATTTTCAGCTTATGTGCCATTATGACATCATCCATTCTACCGTTGCCAGATGCCTAAATTACATTTATTACAATTATCTTCGCGATGCAAAATGCTATGAGGATGAGGTTTTGCACTAAAGATGCAGAAAAATTTTGGCAATTTAGTTTGCTAATCAATGATCTTCAGCCACCCCTAGATAATCCTATTTTTACTAATCCCTGATTCATCTGCTCCAAATCTCACCTCCTTCCTCTTGTTCATCATCAGAATCCTCTCCGCTCTCATCGTCGTCTGACCCACTTCCGTCGGAACCGCTGCTTTCTTCTCCTAGAATCTCCGCTCGGATAGCTTTGTACTTTTCTTCATTTTCCAGATACTCTGGGTCATGCTTGAAAATATCTGCAAAAATGGAAAACAAATGACAACTTAAATAGGATGAATTTAGGTAGAATTTTAGTCTTGATATGGCATAGTACAAGTAAAACTGAAACATTTCCGTGCTCGTAGTGTTCCCAGAGCTTACCTGGTTTTCAAGATATTCACTTTAACAATATACTAAATCTCTGGATTGTTCCTTTAAGGTTTACGTTGGCTCCTCAGTGCAGGCTGCCAATGTAAATGCTAATCCGTTGTTTTAAAAATTCAACCAAAACACTGTTCTACATTTGTAATTATGTCTGATTAGTTTTACAAATCCACTACAACAATATTATATTTGATGTCCTCAAAGCTGTATTTTTCAGTATGTTTTACGATGAAGACAATGTAAACACCTACTAATCACCCCCCTACGAATGTCTGTATTAATGACACCCCACCGAATGTCGGTATTAATGACACCCTAAAGATGTCTGGTATTAATGACACCCTACCGAATGTCGGTATTAATGACACCCTACCGAATGTCAGTATTAATGACACTCTACCGAATGTCGGTATTAATGACACCGAATGTCGGTAATAATGACACCCTACCGAATGTCGGTATTAATGACACCCTACCGAATGTCGGTATTAATGACACCCTACCGAATGTCGGTAATAATGACACCCTACCGAATGTCGGTATTAATGACACCCTACCGAATGTCGGTATTAATGACACCCTACCGAATGTCGGTATTAATGACACCCTACCGAATGTCGGTAATAATGACACTACCAAATGTCGGTATTAATGACACCCTACCGAATGTCGGTATTAATGACACCAATGTCGGTATTAATGACACCCTACCGAATGTTGGTATTAATGACACCCTACAAATGTACGGTGATAGATTCAGAGAGTGACTTACTGAGCAGGTCTTCCGTGTCATAGTTTTCCTCCAGCGTGAGCATGTGCGTGTACTGGTCCGATTCCTCCACCAGTTCCAGACCTTCGGCTATGGCTGGAAAGTCCTTGAAACCGTCCTTCCTGTTGGCAAACATCACCTCCACCATGTACTGGACTCGTTTGTCTATCGCAGCTTCGTGCAGGATGCTTCGAGATCGCTCAAATATCGCTGGAAACAAAAGTCACGACGAAAGGCAATATTATTTATCAGCACCAGAAGACTTAAAAAAGGATACAAGCTTAAAATATCTCTGGTAATGTTAAATGTTTGCTTGAAAAAAAAAAATCTGAAAGATCTAAATACTCAATGTCTTTCGTGAGATTAATACAAGTGAAACACTTTCAGCTTCCGTTCAACTTAGCATTGGTTTGTTTTGTAATCTAAAATCGTTGTAGAAAGAGATTTACTCAGCTCCTTAGATCACAGTTAAAAATTGTTTCATTTAACTTCTTCAAGAATGAGAGTTAAAAGAGGTGTACATAATGACATAGCATCATTCACAAACACACTCCGTATTCTTAATACAAGAAATTTTGCAACACTAAAACTTTAAAACTTGGGTTTTAGTTTAATATTCTCATGAGGAAAGACCATAATATCAACCAAAAAGTTACAGATGATGCTTTTTTATATTATTCATTGGGGATTTTGAAATTTTACTCTAAATTGGGCTATAAATGAACAGAACTTGTTGACTAACAATTTAAAACTAACCGTGAACTCCACGAGGGGTCACTTCTGATAGCTTTTGGCCGCACTCCTTCATGAATCCCACGGCGATTTCGACACTGTCGTCGGTTGGGTTCTCGAGCAGAAGGGTAAGTATCTCCAAAGCTAACAATTCATGGGCCTGGGGTAAAGAGAAACAGTCAACATTTCATTTGCACCAGCAAACTTAACCTTTCCAGGGATGTGCCCAGGATTTCCTGAGTGCCGGGTATACTGATCGCCGTCCTAGGGGCGGGGTCTAAGGGGGAGGGGTGTCCCCTTCCCCTTTGAGAAATTCTTCGATTTTTGAAGGTGCTCAGATGCCAAATGCTGGCACTTGTATAGCTTTTTAAGCACATACACAAGTACTAGTTTTGCTAACAATTTACATTTTTATTTTATTTTCAATTTATGTTGAATATATTGTTAGGAATGTCGGGATTTTAGATGAAAATAGTGCTGGGCGGGATTCACGATTTTTAAGACAGTGCTGGGCGGTAATTTTTAGTGCTGGGCGGGGCCGCCCAGTGCCGCCCAGCGTGGGCACATCCCTGCTTTCATTTGTTCAATTGCTTCCGTAGGTTAGACATACATTATATGTGTATGTATAAATATATATATATATAAGTGTGTGTGTATGCCTGAGTGTATGCCTGGAGTCCCAAAAATGATGAACACAGGATTTGTGGTAAATATTGCAAAAACTGAAATCATTTAATCTTATCTTTTCCTGCCAGAACATAAACTGAATGATGCAAGCTTGAAAGTAACTGAACAAGCGAAAGTAGATGCCAAACAACAATGCATTACCAAAAATGCTATGCAAAATACCTCATTAATATTCATAAATTGAACATGTGCAAAATTAAAATTTACAGAGGGGGGCAGATATTATCCATGACTCATTTTACTTTGAAAAAATTCTAATACTTACCACTTGTTGATTGACGAGGTGGGCGATGAACCTGGTCGACGAAGCGCAGAGCGTTTTATCGTTCCTTCGGAATCCCTTCTTGAAATTCACGATGAGGCGGCGCAAGATGAGGTCCACGTTCTGTGGGAACTGCAGCAAGAAAGACAGAGGGAGATATATAACGTAGGAACAACGGTAACTACAATATCGACGAGTCAACAATCCTACCAATTTGTATCGGTTACTATCAACATCATACTTGCAATTTGGCAACGATCAATTTGTGATGCACATAGATGACATAACCATCTTTCCACCTAACGCTAACTCCCTGCCGAACACCTACAAGCTGCGGTTGAAAGAAGGCAGTCGACCATGACAAATTAATATGATGTTACCTTAGAGTAGCCAGGACTTATTTTCCCCCAAGGCCCTCATCACAATCACTACACACAAAGATGGTGGCATAATACCCCTGCAAGAATTCCTTCTCATGTACTTGATGTTATTCTCATATCATACTCTATCACGGACTGTCTCATAATTCACCCTACCTGGTCATATTCTGTGTACCACAAAACCCATATTTCAATAAAAAAAATGGGAAATGAATTAATGTTTCTTCATTTCTCTTTCTTTATTTATTGAACAGACAGAGGGGGACATAGTAAGGATGGAAGCCAAGAAGGGTCATCACAAACTAAAATCTCACCTTGGTGTTGATGACAGCGACTAGGCCAGCATAGACGTGGGTGAAAGTTGGAGCTGCTGTCTGTGCTGTGACGACGGACCGAGCCAGAAGACCCCTACCAAAGAGAAAGAGTTCATACTTGACAACTCATACTTATAACTGAGATAAGATCTTAATATCCATCAATTGTGGGCTGAAATGTTTGCATGTGTGTATGTACATGTATGTATTTTAGATCCTCCTGCAAGCAGGAACTCGCGAAGAAGCCATCATTGGCTTATCAAAGCTGCAAGCTGACCAAAGTCAGTCTCTTAGAATCATATGTACTTAATACATTAACATACATGACATATTACAAATACAATACAATACAATATAATACAAAACAATACAATACAATACAAATACAATACAACACAATACAATACAAATACAATACAAATATAAATAGGGATCAATACAAATACAATACAAATATAAATACAATACAAATACAATTCAAATACAAATATAAATACAATACAAATACAATACAATTCAATACAATACAATACAAATACAATACAAATAATGATATGAATAACACAATAGATACAAAGAAACACTGTAACTGGATGACAGACATTAATCTTGGAGTAACTCGAACTCGGGACTTTATGATTGAAAAGCACCGGCGTTAACCACTGAGCTAACACTCCCTGAGTGTTGATGGATGCAAATGAAAACAACATTAAAAAGACCTTTGTAAAAGATTACATAAAATCTACAGGATTAACCAATATTTGCTTGATGTCTGTCAAAGTTGTGTTCATATCCATGAGTTCACTTGCATAAGAAAGCAAATTATGCCCCCCCCCCCCCACTGTATAAATACTGCGTACCTCAGTAGGAAAACCACAATTAGATGGATTTCAAACAGCTTATGTCATACTTACATTAAGTTTCACTTAAAGTACCTTTCAATGAAGATATATGAAATAGGGAAAACGAAATACTGACACAATTTTCCTCAAATTTAACATATGACACCTTGGTTTGGGCATTAGGTCCCACAGATAAACTGTAATAGACGGGTAGGTGATGTAAATTCGGTTGTCCGATATAAATGTAGCCAAATAACTAAGAATGATCGATATGTACTTTGTAGTCAGAAATGTGTAGGTTATGTTAGCCAGTAGAAACTCCCATTCGTGTGGATCTAAGCCAACCACTATTTTTCTCCATATTTCCCTATCTCCACGGTGATGGAGGGTGATACCAATTCATCATTTTACCTATTTGGGGCGTAAATTCAGTTACAATACAATCTGAAATTTGGTGTAAACAAGCAGTCCCGAGGACCATTAAAAATTTTGGCCAGATTGCCGTCATCGTTTTATATTAAGATGAAAAGAAAAATTGAAATGACGAAACCAACCTTCCTCTGACTAAGTTGAGCTTGAGGATCTCGGGTATGATAAACTTCATGTTGGTGATGTTGGCTTTGTTTACGATACCATTGATACTCTTCTTGAGTGCCTCCCAGGCTATCCTCTGATAAGCCACGCTGTGTGGACACAAAATGAGTGGTCTCAAACATTAACAGATTCCTCTTTCAATAAATAAATAACTTGATTACTCATCACATAGCATACAGTAAAACCTTCAATATTCTGACCTATATTGAACTGGTTTGTCCAGATCTGAATCAAAATATTCGAGCTGGTCAGCCGAAAAACGAAACCTTGAATATCTGCTATCCAAATTTTAGATTTTCCAAATCCGATTCCCAAACAATCAGTCACATGTAACAGTAACGCTGTTCTCATATTGAAACAATATTCCACCGAAAAAAATAAAACCTGGAATATCTGGATGGGCCGCTATCCAAATTTTAAAATTGTCCAGATTCGATTCCCAAACATTCAGTAACATTTTATAACAGTCTCAAATTTAAAGAGAAGTACACAACTGTACAATAAAATCTTGAATATCTGGACGTGCATTATCCTAATTATTCATTGTCCAGGTCTGATTCCCAATCTATCAGTCACATTTTACAGTAACGCTGTTCTCATATTAAAACAGTATTCCACTGAAAAAAATAAAACCTTGAATATCTGGATGCCCATTTTCCAAATTTTTAGATTGCCCAGATCTGATTCCCAAACATTCAGTAACATTTTGTAACAGTCTCAAATTTAAAGAGAAGTACACAACTGTACAATAAAATCTTGAATATCTGGACGTGCGTTATCCTAATTATTCGTTGTCCAGATCCGATTCCCAATCTATCAGTAACAAGTAACAGTAATACTGTTCCCATATTAAAAGAGTTTTCCACCGAAAAAATAAAACCTTGAATAACTGGATGGCCGCTATCCAAATTTTAAAATTGTCCAGATTTGATTCCCAAACATTCAGTAACATTTTATAACGGTCTCAAATTTAAAGAGAAGTACACAACCGTACAAATAAAATCTTGACTATCTGGATGTGCGATTTCCAAATTTTACGTTGTCCAGATCTGATTCCCAATCTATCAGTAACAAGTAACAGAAATACTGTTTTCATATAAAAAGAGTATTCCACCAAAAAGAAATAAAACCTTGAATAACTGGATGTTTTTTTTCAAAATTTTTAGATTGTCCTGATCTAATTCCCATACATTCGGTAATGAGTAATTGTAATACTGGGTCTCACATTAACAGAGAACCCAATCGTACATTAAAACATTGATTATCTGGATGTTTATCAATATGCAAATCCTGGATTATTCCGCACATCCAATACTAATCGGTTTGGTTAAAATTGCAAACAAAAACAACTTGCTTCTTTAAAGAAGGTTAAGAAATCCCACCTTGTTTTATCTGTGATCTGGTCTTGCATCATCTTGAGTCTGGCCGGAGGGATGTAAGCGCCGCCCGTTTTGGAGGTCAAGAGATCGTCAATCTTGGGCTTCCTAGGAGGAGGGGGTGGTTCAGCACCAGCCTCATCTGGGGCTTTGTTTTCCTTCTCCTCATCTCTCCTCTTAGATCTACGGTCTTCTCTCCCGCTGTGAAAAACATGAGCAAGACCAAAATAAAATCTCAGTCAATAATAATAAACCAACATTCCAAACCCCCCCCTCCCCCTGCCCTCTGCCCTGCCAAATCCAGTAAGGTATCCATGTGGCAATAACCATTTGACCGCCAATATGTCCAACATTGAAAATTATTTCTTTTCACAAATTTCAGATCATAGTTTAGTTGTTTCTATCTTTGAACTTTGCAGGTCTAATTTTGCATCTCCCTGTGATTGTTGAGCACTAATGCAGAGGCAACAATTTATCCTTTTAGTGACCATATATCTCCATAAATTATAACGACACCACCGTGATTAATTCAAGACAATAAAAGCTGTTGTTACGTTACGGGATAAAACGCCGCGCTCCTGTGTTCAACAAATAGAATACGATCAATTGATTTTGAATCTCAGCATGTTCACTTTAGACCCTGTGCTCGGTTACAAACCCTGAGGTCAAGATCAACAAACGGCAAGTTGAGGTCTGTTTATTGAGAAGAACACGAGCAAACATTTCACCCCCAAGCACAGGGTCTGCTTCGCTGCCAATCCTGTCTATCACTGTAGGATCTAAACCAGGTTTACACTACAAACCACACCTGAGCGCAGGGTTCAACACCGGCCTCGTTCTCACCGGTAGACATGGCCTATGCCACTTCATAACTCCTTTCTTTGCTACATACAGAAGGTAGGGAAATGTTGAAAAAACAAGAGTTTCATTTTATTTATTACCTCTCCCCATCTCGTCGGCTTCCTCTTCTGTCCCGCCGATCTCTGTCCTCCGGATCTCGTCTCTCACTACCAAAATAGAAACAGAGAGAAGATAATTCAGCTTTCAATGGCGACAAAGAATCTTCGCTCAAGATAATAATAAAAAATGTAAAAAAATCCATCAGAGCATAATTTAGTGTTCAAATTTTGTGTGGCAGTTCAAAGTTTCCGAAATATTGTCTCTTATAACACACTACGGTCCACGTGTACAAGACTGCTCCAAGTCTGTTGTATTTGTATAGCAATTTGCCCATATTGTGTATAGCAGCTTTGCGATGCGATACTGGATAAAATTATTCCCCAGAAGTTTGTTTCCCTCAGAGAGGTTTAAGACCACATTCAGGTTCAATTGAAAAGACTGTAATAAATCATTGTTGTTAGGTAAATTCATTAAAAGTTAGGTTACAGTTAATTGTAAACCTCGTTTGAAATGAGAGCCAACAACTTAAAAGAAGAACATGCAGGAAGCTGGGAAAAAATATCAACACGGGCAGAGAATGTGGCTTTGTTTGCTTAAAAAATCATCTCAAACTGACATTTGATACTCTATTTTGTATATCCATAAGTTATAATCATTTATAAATCAGGAAAAGCCTTGTCATGCCTGGGTATTTTTATTGAAGATATCTCAAGAAGATCACCTTTAAAATGTGGTTAAGGGCCGACGATGGATTGAAAGATATAAAAAAAAGTTGCATTTACACTCGAAGAAATGTTTGTAATATTTTAATTAATATTTAAGTTTTATTTGTGCATAATAAGGTCCCCCACACCCACCCCAAATGAAAGTAAGAGATGTTTGAGGCACTTACTAGCAAAGGATTAAAACTATTTAATGTAACAGAAAATGTTGTGACCTAAAAGTTTTATGGTTTCATTTTTAAACATTCGAACTTTATTATAATTGAAACTGTGCAGCTTGTGCAATTTCGGTGGAATTAGAAAACAAATCATTTCTTCAAGTACCCCATCATTTCTTTAATGTATGAGTTTACTTTATGATTAGTCTACGACAAAACTCAAAGCAAGAGACAGCTTTAAGGCCGACATGATGACAAGGTCGGCTCCTCTGTCTTCTCTAAGAAGGATGATTCCCAAAACTATTTGCCTTGTAAAACTTTGTAAACAATGTAAAACTTTGTAAAACTAGGAGCAGCATCAGACTTATAACTTCCTATTGGTTTTTGGAGCTTCTGTGGTGCTAACCACATGACCCTTACCGGTTTATAACATATATCAGAATTTTACAACATATATCCGAATTATATAACATATATTAGAATTTTATAACATATATCAGCATTTTATAACATATATCATAATGTTATAACATATATCAGAATTATATAACATATATTAGAATTTTATAACATATATCATAAGTTGCCCACAAAGTACCGAACACATAAGTTTACAGAAACTCATTTATTTACTGTGCTGCTTTATACATTCCATCCGAGCACTTGAAATGTTTGTTGTAGTCTGTTTGTTATATCGTTTTATGTATTAACATTTGTATGTGTCGATCTATGTGTCGATGTATTTATACGATATCCTATCATCTTAACATTTTCCCCTTTTGATATTAGTTATTCTTGGACTGTTTGTTGTAGTCTGTTATATCGTTTTATGTATTAACTTTTGCATGTGTAAATGTATTTATAACATATATCAGAATTTTACAACATAGATCAGAATTTTACAACATAGATCAGAATTTTATAACATATATCAGAATCATATAACATATATCAGAATTATATAACATATGCAAATTATATAACATATATCAGAATTTTTTAACATATATCAGAAGTTTACAACATATATCAGAATTTACAACATATATCAGAATTTTGAAGTTGATCATTGGTAAAGCTTACTCAGGTGAATCCTCCTTCCTTCCTCTGTCTCTTCTCTGGAATCTCCGCTCTCTGAACTTCTTCTGAGCATCTTCGTAATCTTCCGGATCCTTGTCAGAGTCTCCAGACTCCCCGTCTTTCTTCGTCGATCTCTTTTCGAACTTCTCTCTGGCTTTGCTGTAGTCCCCGCCAGATGGCGACGGTGTGGCATCTTCCTTTGCCTTATCTTTGCCGCCTCTGAA
This sequence comes from Apostichopus parvimensis, assembly GCA_000934455.1. Classification (NCBI taxonomy): domain Eukaryota; kingdom Metazoa; phylum Echinodermata; class Holothuroidea; order Aspidochirotida; family Stichopodidae; genus Apostichopus; species Apostichopus parvimensis. The sequence goes on from KN882255.1 coordinate 98,603, forward strand.
AAGGAAAGAAAAAGGGAAAAAAATCAGGAGGGTTGAGAAATGTCAGCCTTAATATGTCAGCCTTATATAGCTCTCTTCCACCCTTTTCTTTTTCCACACCTTTCTGTCTTTTTCTTTCTCTAGTTTATTCCCTACCCCCTTCCATTAATCCTCTCTTTGTCCCTCCACTATTTACAGTATCTCGTACCTCTTCTCTTCCCCTGTTGGTTTCTTTCTTTCTTTCTTCTCTCCATCCCTTGTCTACTAATCCCCTTACATCTATCTCTTTGTGTTCACCATGCTCATTAACCTGTCTGTATTCTGTACGTGTCTTTGTCCCTTCTGTTACTGTTACTTCTCATTTAGCCTATGAAGAAGATCCTGCTAGGATCGAAACGTCAGGCCAACTTACTTTTACACAAGCCTTAATATCTCACAACCTTTTTAAAACAATTTACGGATGTCCAAAGGTCGGCACGAGCAAGTATGTCACATTACTACCCGGTCAGAGTTGACCCCACCCTTTTTTTAAATTTCATGTACCTCTCCGCCGACAGGGAAAAGTGGGGCTTGGTGTGAGAGCATTGTTCGCAGGACAAAATGTGGGCAACAAACATTCTCTCATCTTGTCTTGGAAAAAAACTCAAAAATGAGCAATCTTGCATATTCATATCTTTAAGTGATTCTCAGTCTTGATTGGGTTACCAGTTTTTTCTTGAAGTAGAGAATTTAAGAGTTTCACTTCATGTTTGCTGTTGTGGAGCGTTACTCGGATATAACAAAACATGCAATGGCAGGGTCAAACGGGGTCAAACAGAAAGGCTGCAGCAGCTGCAATACCCTACTCAACTAAGATGAATCCATGTAATAAGATTATCTCTGCTGTATCTATCGTATAAAACATGTGTATGTGTAAGTGCATGTGTGTATTGCATGTGTATGTTAATAAATTACAAGCTCATTCTGCACGTTTTTCGTATTCTTCATGATCAATCTCCGAGTTATATGACTGATTTGGTGAAACGCTACACGCCAGCTAGGGCATTACGGTCCCAAAGTCATCTTTCTCTAGTCATTCCTCGTACTAACAAAGTCACATATGGAGATTGTTCGTTCAGTGCAGCAGGTCCTAAACTCTGGAATTCTCTTCCTCATCACTTGAGAAATGTCACATATATTGACACTTTTAAGAAGCATTTGAAAACTAATCTTTTTAGGCTTGAGTATGGGCTTAAATCTTATTCGTTGTTTTATTCACATTACTGAGCCCATTTTTATGTATATTTATATTTTTATGTTCTTTATTGTGGTTTATAACCCTGTCTTATATCCTTTTTTTACTTTTACTGCTGTTGTTATTACTTTTAGGTTTTCTTAAGTTTGGTAATATTATATTCCAGGTATTGGTTCTTTTGTACAGTGCTCTTGAGCATGTTTTATGTCATGATAACAGCACTTTAATATATGGTATTTATTATTTATTATGTGTATGAACAGCACAAAATATTACATCCTACTCAGCCTGACTGCAGCCCCTCAGCATCCTATTTTAGACACAGGGCCCCACTGATTGAACTGCTTTCTGTCTTAAGCTTGAGAGTTACATGTTGTTGGCATTAGTAGCCTACCTTTCTTAAACTGTAGCCTTAGATTAGATTAGATTAGATCAACTATATTAAACCACGAGGGTAATGGATGCTCGTATAAAACAGGATATGAGATACAAACATTAAAATATGAAAACCTAAAATGTACAGTATCCAACAATTGTCAGAATATGAAAACATAAGACATTTTAAAACAGGATATAAGATACAAACATTAAAATATGAAAACCTAAAACGTACAGTATCAAAAAATTGTAAGAATATGAAAACATAAGGCAATTTAAAACAGGATATGAGATACAAACATTAAAATATAAAAACCTCAAACGTTCAGTATCAAACAATTGTAAGAATATGAAAACATAAGACATTTTAAAACAGGATATAAGATACAAACATTAAAATATGAAAACCTAAAACGTACAGTATCAAACAATTGAAAGAATATGAAAACATAAGACATTTTAACACATGCAGTAAAACAATGTACAAAGCTCAGGACAATGGCAAGAGAGTACAGTCAGAACAGAAGAAACAGCCAGACGAGATCTAACGATGAAAGTCTTCGTTATAAAGTTTGATGCATTGTGGAATGAATGAGGAAAAATGTCGATACGTATGAGACGGTGGTAGCCGCATCCTTCCACTTCTAGGAATAACCGCTCTGTCGAAATTTTGATGGAGTGGGTGGCTATCATCGCAGTAGCCTACATCAGCATAAGTAGACTACCTAACTCAGTGGAATGACTAAAATGCTTCAAAAAGTATAGTCAGTTTAACATTCACACACATATTTACAGCAAATCCTTCAAGAATCGGATAAAGAACATCATTTATATCAGCAACCTGGTAACCCTGGTAACTAGAAAGATAATGCACACTTACTTGTCGGATTTCTGTCGGTCCTTTAACTTCTTCTCATATTTTTCTTCAAACTTCCGGTAACTTTCTTCAGATTCAGCTTTCCTGCAAGAAAGAACGTGGACAAAAAGATCTGCAAGGTCCGCTGTTTTGAAATTAATATCTTCATCGGGTGTAAAAATGATATCCTATTGTTGGGAGTAGCACATCTCTATCGATACCTATCGCTGTTAGGTATAGAAATGTAGTATAGTGAAGTACTAATGTATTATGGGGTCGCAGTTGTGGTTGTTTAACAGTAGTACAAGTGCATTAGTAGACATGAATAGCAGTGCAATAGTACAGCAGTGAAGCAGTTGACATGCATTAGCAGTGAATTAGTAGTGCAATAGAAGTGCA
>KN882255.1:101498-111906 GCA_000934455.1 Apostichopus parvimensis
CAATAGTACAGCAGTGAAGCAGTTGACATGCATTAGCAGTGAATTAGTAGTGCAATAGAAGTGCAGTAGTAGACATGCATTAGCAGTGAATTAGTAGTGCAATAGAAGTGCAGTAGTAGACATGCATTAGCAGTGAATTAGTAGTGCAATAGAAGTGCAGTAGTAGCAGTAGTGCAGAAGTACCAGTGCAAGTGCAACAGTAGACATACATAAGTAGTGCAGTAGAAATGCAGAGGTAGAAGTGCAGAAGTACTATGCATTTGAAGTGCAGCAGTAGACATGCATTAGCAGTGCACTTGTAGTGCAGTAGAAGTGCATTAGTAGTGCAGTAGAAATGCAGAGGTAGTAGTGCAGAAGTACTAGTGCATTAGAAGTGCAACAGTAGACACATTAGTGCATTTGTAGTGCAGTAGGAGTGCAGTAGTAGAAGTGGTGTAGAATTACTAATGCATTAGTAGTGCAACAGTAGACACACATTAGTAGTGCATTAGTAGTGCAGTACTAGTAGTGTAGAAGTACTAGTGCATTAAAAGTGCAGCAGTAGACATGCATTAGCAGTGCATTTGTAGTGCAGTAGAAGTGCAGTAGTAGTAGTGCAGAAGTGCTAGTGCATAAGTAGTGCAACAGTAGACACATATTAGTAGTGCATTAGTAGTGAAGTACTAGTAGTGCAGAAGTACTAGTGCATTAGAAGTGCAGCAGTAGACATGCATTAGTAGTGCATTTTTAGTGCAATAGGAAGTGCAGTAGTAGAAGTAGTGCAGAAGTACTAGTGCATTAGTAGTGCAACAGTAGACACACATTAGTAGTGCAGTAGTAGTAGTACCTTATTTGTGCAGTGGTAGTAGTGCAGTGGTTGTGTTGCAGTGGTAGCATTACAGTGGTAGAAGTGCATTAGTAGTGTAGTGTAGGGAACAGGATGGTGTGTAATGAAGTGCAATACTGGATACTATAGTGCAGTGTACTAAAATATAGTTAGTAGTAAGCGTATAGCACTATCACTGGGTAAATAGTAATTGAACAGTATTAATATAATTAAACTATTCACGCAGTGAACAGTTCGATAATAATCGGCCTTGAAGGCAAAAATTATGCAACGCTAAGTAACCCACATATGCATGTGGAAAATACTACATGGCCTGTTATTTACACATCAATGCCTATCAAGTTTACACTATTTTTAACTAATTTTCAATTGAACTATTTGGAGACCATTTCAGATGGGGGGGGGGGGTGAAAAAACCATGAATTTCTCCTGGATGTAACAAAATCACCTAACTTTGTCCAGCCCGGGTGCAAAAACCAAGGACATTCCAGATACTCGATTTCAAGCGCATACAATGCAATTCACCGAGAATGTATTAACACATCATCTCGATAGGAAAGGCTGAACATACATGAATTAAACACAAAGCCACTCACGTTTACGAGACAACAGAATCGACTTGATCCTTTGCTGTTAGATATTTTTCTCATACATACCTTATCTCTCCCTTCCTCTTCTTGCTCTTCCTGGTTTTGTCTTCATCGGAAGATGTCTCGTCCTCATCAGCCTCTTTCCTCTTTCTTTTGTCAGACTTGTCACTCTTCTGTTTGTCCGTTTTCCTGTATAAAGATTCAAAAATCTGAATTTGCATATATTTGTTTGAATTTGAATGATAAAAGAAAGGCTTAAATTGTCATCTCCAATAAATCAGAATTTAGTATCTTCTTCTTTTTTTATTTTGAACTTAACGAAAGAAAAATTAAAAGTTTGGATGTAGTGTGATTTGATCTGGTTCTGATAATACCCCAAGGAAAAGTTCAAAAACTCTTTTCAAAAGAACTCCAGAAGCTCTAGTCTTGAGTTGTCTCATTAAAGTAGGAATCAGTCTTTATTTTGGACCTGCAGGTCATTACGAAATTACCGTCAATGCCTGATCAAATCGTTAATATGACTGACTTCCATTGGATTATGAAAATCGCAAGATAACGGCGTAAAGTATTCAAATCGTGCAAACTCATCAGCTCCGCTGTTTAGTAATCAATGAATATTCATAACCGAGGTCGGAAAGAGGGTCACACACAAATGTAACCATGTATCCCAAAGTACGAACATGACAAGAAGTAATCAGGCAACCCGTACGTCAACACTAAAACCTAGTGTCACCTTTAACAGTTGTCATCTGATAATTTCCTTTCCGATTCTCACTCTTTGAACGCCAGACTTACAACACTGCCCTCACTTTCTTTCTTGCCTTTGTGAGGTGGGCAAATTTCGTCTGCTTGGCGTCCAAGCAATGTTGTCTTTGCATCAAGTGTGCTGCCATATACTGTGGCTGTATTGCACTTGTGCGGTTCTATACTGCGGTTCTATACTGCGGTTCTATACTGCTGTTCTATACTGCGGTTCTATACTGCGGTTCTACACTGCGAAGATTGATTATTCATGTACCCCTCTGTGATAACTAATAACTACTTCAAGGGCTCAATAGCATTATGCAAAACTTGGCTGACATACTGAAACGCTCATGAATTATGAAGTAGCTTACTGGAAATTGGGTGGAAATTAAAATATGAAAAGGTCACCAAGTAACACCTGTCAGTTATGTTTCTTCAGGCAATTACTTATTAGTGAATATATGTGCATGAGAAACTGGACATAGTAGTATTTACTGACAGAGTATTGAACGAATGGCAGAAACTGCCCTCTTATGATAAAACACAGTGTTTGAGACTTCAAACTCTGAACCCTTCAGTACTTTACAGTACCGCCAATAAGTAACTTGGTAAACCGCGCTCTTTTTTTGCGCTCAGTGCATTTAACCGCGCTCTATCTTTTGTTAAAACCCGCATTTAAATGCATTTAAATGCGGGGAACTGTTTATCAGAGCGCAGATTCCGTCGGAAGGCTTCCCTAATTCTATTCATGCCCGCTAGAAGTGTGAAGTTCATTGTTACCGTCAGACGGTCAATGGCTGTAATCCTACTTAATTCCTTCCAATCCGGTAACAAAAGAATATCGATCGTCCCTGGTAGTAGGAAGACCAAAGGTTTATACTCGGTGTTAAGCATGTATCTTAAACTGTTTAAATTCAACATACAATACAAATGTCCGCGCAAAAATATGTGTGCAAAATAGTTGACCATTAAAACCCCCAAAAAAGGAATTCACATTTTACCTGTACGAGGAAAATCATTGGTACAGCAGGCTGTCGTCTGATGATTTGCATGCTACAGTACTGTATAACATTCTTACAATGTGCGTGAAACACTTGTTCTTAGTTAAACTTGGCAACTCGCCAAGAAACGATTGTCAGTGGAACGTCTATACATAACGAAACAGCGAACAATATCCAATTCACCGAGTCTTGTCTCGTATTCGTAAGCCTATGAACAGTACTCTATAAATCAGTGCAACGTTTCCTAGCCTACAGTAATGTGCCTAAAGTCCACACAAAACACGAGGCCTGATGTTACTACTAAAAATGATATGTTACCCCGAATTTCCCGAAAGGATAAAACACGAAGTTTCCTTCTTGCTTTTTATTACTTCTGGTAACCAGAACATATCGGGGAATAAAATAAACACGTATAAGAAAGGTTTTCCCCTTCAACACGAAACTTTCTATTTAACACAAGTTTTACTCGCGCAGCACAGTACCATTCATAATTTGCATATTACACCAAATTTACACTCGGCGTCCAGATGGCGGGAAAATGTAACATCATGTTCAATTTGTTGTGTCGTTCCCACCGTGCGATGAACTTGTTGTCAAGTTCGAATGTCGATGACCTACTTATGTTCTGTTACCAATGTCAGTGGGAATTATGTGTGTAAAAACTCGTGTTTTTCCACGTGTCATATATACATTGAAGTTTTACGTAAGCGGAGCGAATTTCGGGGAGGCTCGTTGATTGTGAGTAAGCACTTATCTAAGCATCAGTATTTGTGAAAAATATCGTAAGGTTTTTCAGATATTCTCTTTGAATGTCCCCTCCATATATCTCTCTTTCTCCGTCCACTCAAAGCTTGACATTTACGCTAATTCTGTTAGGGGAAATTATCGTAAATATCGCGATAACTTTTGAACTATTTATCGTGACGGTAAAAAGCAAATATCGCCCAGCACTACCTCCACACTATGAATAGCGTTGTATCGATCAGTTCACTCCCATTGTGTCGGTGGTGAATAGCGAGCGCGGGGAATTTGCGTTCCTTTATTTGGAGTGCGGGGAAAGTAGCGTTCCTTTATTTGGAGCAAGGGTAATTACAGTTAAGCTGCGTTTTGCGCTGAATCGCGCTAATCTTTACCAAGTTACTTATTGGCGGTACTGTAAATATTCATGTCAAAAGGTATCTGTGTAACATACAATGTTTCGTATTGAATGTCATCAATGTTAATTACAAACAAAGTAATATTAATTTCATGAAAAATCTGTCAGAGATGGCAGGATACTATTTACAACCTTAGTGTAATTAATGTTCAATGGATATATTGGTAAATATTTGACAAACTTAGATTATTTTGACAAATCATTCAACAAATTATTTGACAAATTACATGACAAATTCAATGGCTATGGGTAAATATTTGACAAATTTAGATTATTTGACAAATCATATAATTTGACAAACTTAGATTACCTAGACATGCAGAGAAGACTTGTTAATTAACATAACATTCCACTTTCCGTGTTACGAATCAAGAAAGTACCGACATATAAAGCCAAACCAACTCTCCCGGTTCAACAGTTGCTTTGTAATACAAGTTTCCATGAACAAAATTCTGAAAACAGATAGAGATGTTATGTCCTGGTTTAGTCTGTAGTGCCTGTAGGAAAATAAGGATTGAGACTCACTCTTTCTCAGCGTCTGGTTTATTTAAAATGCTCATCATCCTCTGTTGCTTCCATGATGTGCTGTCATCACTGTCAGAGGCTCTGCAAGGAAACCGACAAACACTCAATAGTACAACAAAGGAAGGGAGCTAAGCAGTGGCCATGTCAAAGGTTTTTAAATGGCACATATAGCCATTCGGAGAAAATAAGATAACAGTCGTACCATTGTCTGAGTTGACCAAGTTTCTGTTTGAACAACCAAAATCAGCTTCAAGGTTGTCTAGTTATTTCATGTTGCAACTTGCACATCAAAATAACTATGTACACTGTAAATATCAACAAATTGGTAAAATGATAAATCTGTACCACCACCCCTCTCCCCCCAAATAAAAAAAAAATGCTGTTCTATCCACCAAACCCACACGTCTTTCTTACAGTGCACAAATTCGTCAATGTCATGTTGCTACTATTTTCAAATCATTAAAAATTTGTCCTGGCTATTCTTTTTGATGGAACCATGGAAGTAATTTTTAAGGGTGAGATATATCAAGACAATGTTTAGCCTCTAAAGCCCTGTCCATAACTTCAATACAATGGTACATGCTTAACTGTACTATAAACCAACAGGAGGAGGCTGAATGGTTTGGGAGAAATAGGTGGGAAGTAGTTGGAGATTGATTGTCAACAATTGCAGGATTCTGTTTCAAGTCCATGCTAAGTGTATCTGCAAATGCATGGATAGATATGAAATTATATGACACTGCACTGTATGTGTTTGTGTGTGCATGTGTAATTAATATCATGATTGATATATGCAGGCAAAAGAGTAGAGGATATATTGGATTTGTGAGGTATCTTGCTGTACCAGGGCTTAAGAATATGTAGCTAAGCAGCACTGGGAATTTATGTCAATCTCAAGATATGTCTGATTCTAAAAGTAGAACTACAAGGTTTTGCTAACAATCCCATGAAATCCATGAAATTTCCTCCATTATAGTTCAAATGGAACAAACGTTACTGAAGAAGTAGATCCAGTGTTTCAAATAGCTCCAGACAAGTTTGAAATTGTTCCAGAGGTACCCAACATTTTAGGTCCTGGAAAGCTGTGTTTGGCCCAGATGAGGAAACCTTATGTTCAAGCCCTTTGTTGTACAGAGTGGGATGGGGAGGGGGGGGGGGGTAACAGTCTGTAGGAGAGACAGTGGATGTGGTGGGGATTGGGAGTAGGGGTGGCCTAGAGGTACAATCAAATAGGGCAACAGGACAGAATGGCTGCGCCACTAATTGTTACAAATGGAAGGAGAAATTGTAAACATTTACATGCAATTTTACATTTAAATGAAGGTTTTATCAAATTGACGGTGCCACCTACTTTTGTTCCTCAAAATCAGACTTATCGCCCGCACCAATGGAGAGCTCATCTTCTGAGAACTCTCTGCTTTTATCCTTTTCTTCACTCATGTTGAGCTACTTTGCTGAAAGATATTTGATAAGTGCAGTCATGTATTAAATGTCAAATAATTTACTGAAAATTCTTGATACATTCCAAGAATAATGGGATGAACAATGCAAAATCTTTAATGCTGTTAGAATACCACAAATAACATGCCATCATTGTGTAGGACTGTAAATTTTACCAAATGAACTGGCTACACAACTAGAGAAATCACACACATAAATGTAGTCTGTAACTTGTCAAAAATTAAACTTAAAATCTTCATGTTTCATGGAATGAAGTGCTTTAGGCTAATGACAAGGGTATTTCCCAATTTTATAATCCTTGACAATTTTAAGTTTTGCGGCAATCAACTTAATTTATTCATGTTAATTCAAGCCAACTCATTTTTAATCTTAGTGCCATACCTAGTACTAGTATAGTAAAGGCTTCATAATTGACGCACCCCCGTAATTGACGCACCTTCAATTATTACTAGCAACGATACAGCAGGCCACCTAAACTTTTTGCAGTCAAGCAGAATTACATATTTTATGAGTTTGAATCCATTTCAGCTATTTGCTGACCAAATTGTGGTATTTTTAAAGCTTTAAACACCCTCCCAGCAGTTCTGCACATTTTTTGGTCATTTAGAAATCTTACAACCTAAATATAACCAACATTACCTCAATATGATAACACTACTCTTAGGGACCTGACCTGTCTGAGCTCAGAGGCTCAGAGCATAGTAAACAGCATCCAAAGTCAATGGATGTATACTAAGGCATACTCTACAGTTAGCTTATCCACGAATGTGTCAATTTAGGGGTATGAAAGAACTTGACACGGCAGACATTTTGTGGTCAAATTCTGCTCAATTGTACGGTGCATAAGCACAGAACCTAAAATATTTTGAGATCATAACATTTCTGAGGAACTACACATATGAAAAACACATACAGTTGAGTGATTTGGATTTTTCCTTGATAGACATCGTTGATCAAATCCTTAAGTGCGTCAATTATGAGCCCACCATGCTACTGCCACTGGGTAATTTTCTTCAAAAGTCCATTCTTGCTTAGGCTAAGCCGTATGTAGGCTAAATCATTCACAATGCACGAATAAAACGTTTCTGAGGAAAATCAGAAAACTTTTTGAATATCTGGCCGCTCATTGTTCCTATCGGCAGCAAAATTTCTTTCATGTTTCCTTGATTCGTTACTGTTACAAGCGTAGGTAGGCATATGCCTAAGTTAACTTACAAAGTTAAACTAAGTTACACTTACAGTACACATAAAGTTATTCGAACTTTGCCTAACCTAAGATTTAGGGGTAGGCATAGCCTAATTAAAATTCTCAACTTTAAGCATGTACCATGTTTGTTTACTACTGCAATTCTGATATAAAATATCTTCCAGTGTCGTTAAGATTTTGACCGAATAAGCGATCGCATAACCAGTACTTCCAGAACAGTGTTATTGCCTGCTGTCGCAGCCACCCAATTGCCCATGTCATGCGTTGGGTAGAAATAGCGTAGGTTTAGGTCTATACCGTAATGTACATATGGTAGGATATACATCGACGAACAATGTTCACTCAAGTAAATTATAAATACCTTGTATACTGTGACGGTTTGAAGAAGTTGTTTAATCTTATTAACATTCAATCGATTTAAAACATATTGTCTCAAATGATTCTTGCACTTTTCTTCAAAAGTAGTCAATCTCGGTCCGTTAAATGTTTGCAGCAATTTGAGTGTCTGTTGGATGGACGTATTAGTAACGCAATGAATTATGCAAATATGAATATGCATATCAGTCGGTCTCAGCTTCCGGCCTCTCAGCTGTCCGTTCGCGGGGATTTAATTGTTAGCGGGAAAATCCTTTCATAGTAGGATTATATGCTGGGTCTATGTGTTTATTAGATAGGTATAGCTGCTGAAATTACTACACGGAACGACTTAAGAACAGCAGTAGACTTTGTTAGTAACTAAGCTAGAGTTGAGGAATAACGTAAAGTCTGTAGTGATTTCAACAATCTGAATCAAAGAGGACACACCAGCGCCGCAGTAACAGTTGCATCGTAAGTCTTGGAGGTAATTGCTAAGAATTCACCAACATTGATTAGCTGACGCAGCTTTACGCTAAACGTATACAGCAATATACTAAGTAACATACATTAGAAATATGAGTGGACCTAGCGTAGCTGTTAGTGTAACTGTAGACCTTTACAAATGTAGCAATACTGCAACTTTGCAAGAACTTGAAGTAGCATGAGAATAAACTTGGGCCAGCCCTAACTTCAATTAGTACTAGTAGTATTGCTCTAGGCTATGTCCTTAACTTCTTAGTACTTACATCATTTACGGCTTGGCTATAGTGTTATTAATGCTATTTGCGAGGCCTAACAGTAACACTAGTAGTAACAGTACTATCAGTAGCACCTTCCTTTTTGGTAGGGTATACTGAGGTGTTGCTAACTTAATTGTCTTAACTCAGTTAAGTGATGTCTTCTGTGGATTTTGTGTTTCTGTCACCTAGGAAAGGGGGTTTGGTGCTATTCTTTGAAAGGTTTTGATACAACAAGTTCAGTATGCCAGCAATTCAGTGACAAAGAATACAGTGCTCTCACCCTTCAAATTTTTAGAACATGGTACTTGGTAGGATTGGAACTGAGGTACATGCTCATCTGTCAGAGATGGCAACAATGACACATGTGGTTCATCACTAAGTCCTCTCTGATATACGTATATCAGGCACAAACAGGGAAATTGTGCAACACTCCTTACACTGTAAAGCTTTGCTATAGTTCGTCAATTAAAGCTCACCATCTTATAATATATCGTTGATTCTAGTCTTAATAAAGTTGACAGTTTCTTTGAGTTCATGTAGATAGTTGATTTCGAATGACACACCTGCCTAGAATTTTTGAACTCATTTGTTATTCATTTGCAAGAGAATGCTTTATATAAGCCAGTGTTCATCTAAGAAGTAAAATCATATCACATGGATATGGTTACAAATGACCTTCTATTTCTGCCATGGCAGTTTCCACGCAAGTCCAACAAACAGAAGACCGAGATAAGTTGTGTTTAACTTGGATCTTTTCGTGTTGGCTGTCTCTTGAAATGTCACCTGTTGTAGTTTGTAAACTTTCTCTTTTTTCTTCAGAACAAAATCAAAATGCCAATCACAACAAGGTCCAGGGGTCAGGTTCAAAGCACTTTACAGTTTAAGCAGAGAAAGTCCCGAGGATCAGATCTAAAAGCCAGCAAGAAGGCACCGGAAGATATTTCAGAGAGCAAAGAGATCTCTAAGGCAAAATACCAGAATACATCTGACAGAGCAGAAGTGAAACTTGAAACAGAATGCAAGAAGAGAAATGAGCTGCCAACCTCACCGAGGAAAAGACCACACTCCAGAGGTCAGTTGTGATTTAAAGCGACACGGCATTCCACTATTTAGCTTAACAAACACCAGTAACAATCTCAATGGTCTAATGAAAAATCAAATTACATGAAAAATTAAATTGGCAACACAAACTGTCAATTGCAATCTTGTTACTTTTATTTTTAATGGTGAATCACATTTTCATTACTTACCTGTCCCTTCACTGTTGTATTGCTGTGTAAAGAACACTTTTGAAATCTTTTATAATTTGCGGACTGTTTTCACTGGAATTCTTAATCCTGATTCATCTTGGTAATTGGTGACGTGCGACTCGTAGCTCTGTCCTGATACGTCTTTTCAAATTCGCCATTTCAAATTCCAAATATGAAAACATTTAATTGGTATCCACCCGATGTGATGATTATTAATCCATTAACCCTCACTGGCTCCCCCCCCCCCCCATTTGTGGTCCATTACAGTAAGCATTGTAAAAAATTCCTGCCTGATAATTATTATGATTATTATTTCATCTGCTGTCTGATATTTGTGATAAATTTACTTTTTAAGTTTTAGTGGCTGTTGGAAAGGATCTCCTCTCTGCATGAGTTGTATCTGTTTGTCCTGTCTTTGTTTTCTTGCATTCCTGAATATAGAGCAGTGTTGTTCCTTTCACTCAGCAATATTTTATTATTTTTTGTATTTCAATTCCTTTCAGCTTCTGATAAGGAAAACAAAGATATCATCTTAAAGTCACCATGTAGCC
>KN882255.1:111956-128783 GCA_000934455.1 Apostichopus parvimensis
TTCCAAATTTGTGAAAACATTTAATTGGTATCCCTCCGATGTGACGGTTGTAATCCATTAGCCCTAACTGGCTCCCCCCCCCCCCATTTGTGGTCGATTATTGTAAAAATTCCTGCCTGATAATTATTATTTCATCTGTCTTCTGATATTTGTGATAATTTTATGTTTTGAGTTTAAGTGGTTGTTGAAAAGGATCCCCTCTCTGCTTGAGTTGTATTTGTTTGTCATGCCGTTGTTTTCTTGTATTCCTGAAAATAGAGCAGTGTTATTCCTTCACTCAGCAATATTTTATTATTTTTTGTATTTCAATTCCTTTCAGCTTCTGATAAGGAAAACAAAGATATCATCTTAAAGTCACCATGTAGCCCAATCAAGATCATGAAATCTTCTCCACTGAAGTCACCTTTGAAAGGATTGAAAAACTTGACCATAACCGGTAAGGATGTTTCTATCCGTATATGGCGGTGAATGGACTCTTTCTCTTGACCTCTTGTGACCACTTGTGACGTAATTAAGCAACACGCTTCTGTCATTCAATCACGATATTGGTGCTGAAGAGGTAAAATACATGATACACGGACAACTCTCAGACAACGCTTTGACTCTCCTTCGAGGGAAATGGTCGTCAACTCTCAAGGTTTTACCCAGACTCGCATGTTTATGTAATGCCTCACAGTGGTATCTGGCAAATCTCACTTGCAAATATCTCAGACTGCTGTTACAAAGTAGAGTTAAATGGAGTTTGTGGATATTTTTCAGGCCCAAATTTCCAGATATTTGGTGGAAATCTCCAGGTTTAACCTGTCGGGTTGGGGAATGGGGTGGTGGGATTTGGGGGATCTGTGGCTGATGACATTGTCTTGGCACTACCATCAACAGGAGTTGTTTTGCCAATTTTCACCGTGTGGAATGGTCATTGAAAGACTTGTTGTAAGTTTAATTCCATCCATTGTAATATTCACGGAACAATATCTGAAGGAGAGAAATATAAGGCTTTAGTACACAAATCAATGTAACATCTGCCTTCTCCTAGCCTGTGTTATCTGTGACATGTCGAAAGTTATAAAGAAGTTTCGTTTGTGCCGATAGTACAAGTAAGCTTTAAAAATGTGTCATCAAAGAAGCAAGTTGTGCTAACATTCAACAGGATTGTTTTATTTGTCTCGCTTAAAACTCATCATTGCCTCCAACCGTACCGTTACGACCGACAATGGTGATCTCTGTTCCACTTCACACCTCTTGGCTCTTTTCCCCAGAATTTTGACAAATTTGGTGTAACTGTCTATAATTTCTTGGAATAATTTGGATATTTTTATAGTTTTTGCAGTAGCATACTATTTTGCACCTTTTCACGACTCGTAAGAGACTCAACCTTGAATACAATACAGTTTAAAAATGATTCATTTCAACGTTTTTGACATTTTCAATTATCGCAATTTTCCCCTCTACAGGTAGTCCAAATCGGTCTCGTTCCTTGACACCGAAGAAGACTCCCAAAAGTCCAAGGAAACTCAGTTCGCCATCATCTCCTAAGAAATGCTTGAACGATGACAAAGTTGAAGGTTGGTTAAGGCATCCATACAGTACTTTCTGTCTGCTATTCAAAGAAAAGTTTAATTTATTAAACTATTTATGTACAAGAGGGGAGAGGTGTAACTGATTTACTTTTGATTATGACTAACTGGCTGTCCATATGGCAAGCTCCCATCACCAAAAAAAAAAACACCATAAGAATGATCTGTGACTCACTTGTATCATGTATTACACGCCAACCTTGTCAAGCAATTTGTACATCTTTTGTACATCAATTTGTACATCAAGCTCTTTGTACATCCTCCAAACTTTAAAGGATCCCCTGCGAATATATGTCTTAAAAGTACGATTCGTTCAAAGTATTGATTTTGGTGAGCGTCACCGCCAAAAGGTTGTTATACTTCCCACCCCTTCTACAGGTCATAACTACACCCAAGTCAAGAGGGCGCTACACACGTCGCTTCCGGACCGACTGCTGTGTCGAGACGAAGAGGTTGAGAGCATCCAGGGTTTCCTCCACAGTCACATCGTGGAGAAGAAACCGGGTAGTCTGTACATCTCCGGAGCTCCAGGCACGGGAAAGACAGCTTGCTTGAAGTACATCTTGGAAGAGGACGAGGTGAGAGACGGGATGGAATCTCTACAATCAATTATTATTTCCAAAAATATGGCACTAAAAACATGATTATATATGAATATTATATGAATATGGAAGAAAATTGATGTTATTACCCAAAGCCCTCAAACCTGACGGTACTTTACAGCCATGCTCCCCCCCCCCCCCATCAGAAACTCAAGACATAACACTTTTAAAAAAAGATACACAGTGATAGACTAATCCTAGTGAGGGCTTTCCCACCACTAACCTCTAAATTACC
The DNA here is from genome assembly GCA_000934455.1 of Apostichopus parvimensis. Classification (NCBI taxonomy): domain Eukaryota; kingdom Metazoa; phylum Echinodermata; class Holothuroidea; order Aspidochirotida; family Stichopodidae; genus Apostichopus; species Apostichopus parvimensis. Next base: position 114,368 of record KN882255.1, read on the forward strand.
ATACACTACATTGAAATTTACAGTAAAAAATCACTTTAGACTTAAAGTAAAAAGAAAATAACTCTACCTTGTTTTTAACTGGAAATATTTTTCAGTAATTTCAAACCTTTCAAGATTGAGATATCCATGTATCTTTTTGATAGGATTTGAAAGGCGTTAAAACGGTATTTGTAAACTGTATGTCGGTCAGACGGAGCCAGGGTATTTACGTCAAGATTTTGAGGGAGATCGACGGGAAGAAGGACGACAGAATCAATATGAAAGATGCCCAGAGACAATTGCAGAAGAAATTGTCTTCCCCGGGACCAGTCATGTAAGTAGGAAAGATGTCAACACAAGCATCCCCAGATTACGTTTCAAAAATGACCTTTAATCTGTCTTTGTGAGACTCTGAGAATTTGGTTGGATGTAATTAAAAAGAAGACCTCTAAGATGAAGACCAAATATCCTCCTTTGATCATCAGTAATCGTTTTTAGAAGTCACCATCTTTAATAGATTCACCAAGTATTTCTGCGCTTGATTCAGCCAATATTTACTTCTCTAATTTACTATTGCGGTATGCCTGTAAACCACACGCAGAAGGTGGTATGGAAGACTGAAGGGTGTGTCATTATGTGTGAAGATTAAATGGCTTTGATCATAATGTCACATATTTTTCGGTCCCAAAATTACAGGTTCCTTGTTAATAATCTGGCAGATATGTTATCACTTCTGAAGTGCGACTTTATTTTAGTGGTATTTGTAGTCTTGAAGTTTATTTACTGTTGTTGTTTTCGTTTTTGTTTACAGATTGTTGGTACTGGACGAGATTGACCATTTGGACAGTAAAGGTCAGGAAGTTCTGTACACGATGTTCGAGTGGCCATCGTTACCGAAGTCAAGATTAGTTCTGCTAGGTGAGTTAAAGGCATTGAAGACTCGCCCCAAGCCGTGTGCGGCCATCTGAAAAAGTTGATTTTTTTGTTGCTTGCAAGTGACGTTTTGTTCATGTCGCTACAAAATGCAGACAGTAATGAACCGTGATACCCTGTTATCTTTAGCTGGACCTGAGATGTCCATCGCTGTATCGTTTATACACTGTGCTGTTTGTATTGACTGCAGCTGTATGTACTAACTGTACACTAGTGTCTAATTACTGAAGGTAGCAAGCTGTGTGTGTATTTTCTGGGACCGATGGTGGTGTCTAACACTTCTGTTACACCTCAATCGAAACTAGGTCAGATTACCGGCATTAGACATTTATTTTTGCGCGAGTCTTCACACCCTTTAAGAACACAGATATCAAAGTCTGAGCAAAACAACAAGTAAAACAGCCAGGTGAAAACTTTCTTTCTTCCCAGGACATTTTTGTGCCATTCCAGCAATCTTGTGAACTTTTTCAAAAGAAACTCAGTTTTTGTGTGTGTGTGGGAGGTGGGGGAGGGGAGATGTGGGAGAGTGGTTGATTGTTGCTAAACTTCTGTTTGAATAAGGACTGCATCATACATAAAAACCAAGGCTCGATTCCCACCAGCTGCAGCCAATACCATATACTGTAATGTCCTTATAAATCATTTGTTACCGACGGCAACACTGCAGTGCCCTTTCAGTGAAGCTGATGTAGGTGCTTTCTTTATGGTCTATTATGATCAAGAACAAGTGTTTTTACAGACAAACTCACAAATAATTCCTGTTTTTTCTATCTTTGCTGTTCATTATTTCACTTCAGCAAAACTGTTGTAGTGCCTTTTGAGCAGGCTTTAGGCTTTTAGCCATTTGCTTTTAAGAGCTCAAATGAAAGGAATTTTGTTTATTCCGATGCATGTTAAAAGGTCATCGGAACATAACAAGCTACTGAATTAATTCATTGTGTGCTTTTGTATTAAATGTATAGATCTTACTATATTCACGCTTGCTGGACGTAGAGTACTAACTTATTAGGTATTCAACATTAAATCACCATGGTAACAACCTGTTTTTTCCCCCCTTTTTCTAGGTATTGCTAATGCATTAGATCTCACAGACAGAATCCTGCCCAGACTGCAAGCTCGGCCTAAGTGCGCGCCCAGACTGTTACACTTCCAGCCATATACAAAGAACCAGATAGTTTCCATTCTACAGGACAGACTAGAGGTAAGAAAAGATTGTCTGTTGCAGACTATAATTGAGACTTGTTTAAGTTTATTGCAGACTTAAGGTATGCCCTATTAGTCAGTGTTAACCAGTGGTACCATACTGCACGCCATATACGAAGAACCAGATAGTTTCCGTTCTACAGGACAGACTAGAGGTAAGAACTGATTGTCTGTTGCAGACTATAACTGAGACTTGTTTAAGTATATTGCAGACTTAAGGTGTGCCCTATTAGTCAGTGTTAACCAGTGGTACCATACTGCAAGCCAAATAGAAAGAACCAGATAGTTTCCATTCTACAGGACAGACTAGAGGTAAGACATGATAGTTTGTTTGTTGCAGACTATAATTAGACTTGTTTAAGTATATTGCAGACTTAAGGTATGCCCTATTAGTCAGTGTTAACCAGTGGTACCATACTGCAAGCCAAATAGAAAGAACCAGATAGTTTCCATTCTACAGGACAGACTAGAGGTAAGACATGATAGTTTGTTGCAGACTATATTTGAGACTTGTTTAAGTATATTGCAGACTTCAGATATGCCCTATTAGTCAGTGTTAACCAGTGGTACCATACTGCAAGCCATACAGGGATTGTTAGCTCAGTGGTTAGGTGCCATTCGCTGGTGGAGTTCGAGTCACTCCAAGATTAATGTATGTCGTCCAGTTACAGAGTTGTTGACAATTCATAATCATGGACGTTAAATATGAATCTAAGAGGCTGACTTCGATCAGCTTGCGGCTTTGATAAGCCAATGATGGCTTCTTGGGGAGTTCCTGCTTGCAGGAGGACCTAAAATACATACTTCAAGCCATATAGAAAGAACCAGGTAGTTTTCCATCTTACAGGAAATGCTTGAGGTAAGAACTGATGGTTTGTGCAGACTACAACTTGTGACTTGTTTTTTAGTTTAGGATATTACAGACTTTTAAGTATACATGTCTAAATTACCAGTGTTCACCAGTATTACCATACACTGACAGCATCAGTCAGCATATTTAACCCTATTTGCGCTTATTTAAACCGTTTAAACCCTATTAAAGCCCAATTTGAACATAATTTGGCTCAATTCATGAGAGACGAGGGTTGAACAATGACCCAGGATGAAATATAACGTTCGCACAACAACAACAAAAAAACACCCGGTAACATTCATACATAACATTTGCTCTGGAGTACGTTCGTTTTTGGGTTGTGAATTTCCCATAATGATTTATTTACATTTTTTTCTCTTTCGTGGAAACGACATGCCAAGTATCATCCTGGCAAACTTCTTTGCAACTCAACAAAGTTCTACATAGCCACAGTTGCGTTTTATAAGCTACTGTACAAATGACGGACAACAACATTACATGTCAAGTATCAATGTCCTTTCGTTTATTTCACTTAGGTCTTGATGTGTTCATGTAATAGTTTCAATCAATGCATCCATCCTGGTTCTAACTCCCTTCATGTAATAGTTTCAATCTACTGTACTTTCAGGAAAAGGAAACCACAGATCAAAATATTTAAGCAAAAACGATCTGTTTTGTTATAAAAGTATAATTTAGGTTTCCTGTATTTTGTATGTTTTTGTATCTTTCAGGCGACTGAGGGCAGCAGTCAAGTTCTTGACCCTGTTGCATTGCAGCTCTGTGCAAGGAAAGTTGCGGCAGTCTCTGGGGATATACGCAAAGCATTGGATGTTTGTAGGTATGGAGGAAAATAATATGTTTTACAACATGTTTTGTCACACCTTTACATCACTATTTTTAAAAACAAGTGTTACCCTTAAATAGCTCATGTTTTTCATTTTATAATGGAGTTGAACAAATATGGTTTGACTTAAATATGTTTTGATGCTTTTACTAAAGATACCTCAGTTCAGTCATGATATTTACCATTGTTGAATTAAAAGATTGATAAATTATTGATAAATTAAAAGTTAACAAAATTTGCCATTTTGGAGAGTGGAATGGTTTCTATGCATGCCAAAATTGTTGTCTAGACCATTTTTGATTTCGTAATTAATTCAGTCAGCTAATGCATGATATATCAACAATAAGATAATGTTTGATGTTACATCATATATTACATTTAAAACTAGAGTCGTAATGCATTCAAACAGGATCTAAGCGCTGCACACAAAGTTTGCGCTGACCGACTGAATTTTACCACAGTGACCTAAGGCATGACCTAGTTGACCTCCAAATACTGACCGCTTTCTGTTAATGAGTAACTATAAACATATATGCTTACTTGATTAATTCACTTTCAATGAGTCATTGGATAGTTAGAAGTATTGTCTCCTATACCCTTTAACCTATTCATTCGATGATAAGATGTTTTTTTTACTCTGTCACTTTAGTACCCATATATCCATATCAATAAATGGCTATATTAAGTATAGACCACTCTACAGAATGGTCTATATAACCATATCAAGCAAAGATATGGCCCTAGAAAGTATGTATTGTATGTATTTAAGATCCTCCTGTGAGCAGGAACTCCCGAAGAAACCTCATTGGCTTATCAAAGCCGCAAGCTGACCGAAGTCAGTCTCTTAGATTTATATTTAACGTCCATGATTATGAATTGTCAATTGTCAACAACTCTGTAACTGGACGACATACATTAATCTTGGAGTCACTCGAACCGGGGACCCTATGATTGGAAGGCACCGGCGTTAACCACTGAGCTAACTCTCCACATAGAAATAGGTCACATGCAAACTTATCTACTTGTGATTGGTTGCATGCCATAATGCTCATTGCTCATCATAAACCACTTACATACATGTTCAGTTTTCCCATCTGAAGCCAAAGTGACATCAAATGGCAAAAACTTGCTCATTTGTAGTCCTAAATACCACCCGCACACTGCCTGATATTTCCAAATTATCCATGTTATAACGGTGGAATTTAGATAGTTTGATATAAGGTTTTGTTCAGTCAGACTGCATTCTTGTCAACGATGTAAACAAAGATCAGAAACTCCTTAACGTATGGCACTCTCCATCGCTCAGCCACCCATCCTTTGTAAACCTAAGTCTGTAGGAATATTTGTCACCTTTCGTTTTTAGAGAATCTTTGCATTTTATCTTTTTATTCTCTTCCAGGAGAGCGGTTGAAGTCACCGAATCAGATCAGCGAACTTTGTCGGTCCTGTCTCCAACGAGTGAGTGAGACACAATATCTTTTCTTGTTATTAATAAATTTATAAAATAATTTTTTTAAATAAATTATAAATTAATCATTATAAATTAAATAAATTTAATAATTTATAAATAAATTAATTAAATAGTTTATTAAAAAATAAATTATTTATAAAAATTTTTTTAAATTTAAAATAAAAAATTTATTAAAAAATAAATTATAAATTAATAATTATGAATAAATAATGGCCTAAGCTATGTGGTTATACCTCGATTCATAGTCTACTAGATGAATATTAGCTCAAGATTGTTTCGTTCTAGAAGCCTCTGTCCTCCCGTAGCCTTATGATGCATCAGATGTTCAGAGAATTTTATAAAACTGAAAGGCTTTTGTCTTTCTTCTGATATGTCTAATTTCTGAGCAACTGATTGGTGGAACACAAGAATACATATATCATATCTATGCACAACCTTGTCAGTATCGTTGTCAGTTGTCAGTATCGTTATGTCAGTTTCGTCAGTATCATTATGTCAGTATTGTTATGTCAGTATCGTCACTATCATGTCAGTATTGTCAGTATCGTTATGTCAGTATCGTTATGTCAGTATTGTTGTCAGTATCGTCAGCAACGTTGTCAGCCTACAGTTGTCAGTACGATTGGTAGAACACAAGAATACTATAATGATATCTATGCACAACTTTTTCAATATCATCAAACAACAGCTAAGCTGTAGTGATATTGTCACAGGAAAGGGAGTTGCTAATGAAATAGGAAGTTTTTGTGGAACAGAAAAATTGTTAGAATAAAAAAAGGAATTTGTAACAGACCAAGTTTTGCTATCTTGGAGCACTGTTCAATGAAAGTAATACGTTTTCGGCAGTAACATGGCAAAAAAGTGACAGCCACGTGACACCCGCAGTATAGCACCGAGAGTAAAATGGTTCCATAATGGAACATTGCACTAATGTGCTTCAGTGAAACCCAGTATGAAACCACATCAGTCATGTACTTTCACCAGATGTCCGAAATTTTTTAAACATACCAGCCATTCGGGGGCTCGAACATTGCAGTTTTTTTTTTATCTCTCACTTAGAAATACTTTGGTAGTACATTTCAAGGTAATCTCAGGGAAAAAATTGAGTGCTCAAAATTTTGTTCAGCATTTTTGAAAGGTTCAGAATTTTGTCTCATGTAAAACAGTCTGGTTCCTCACATACAAACCAACTATAAATGATATAAATTTATAAATTGTTCCCTGGATCTATCTTCAAAAGCATGGTGCATAAGGCTCAATACGAGTGTGCCATCATTTCATGATTGGCATTTAAACATAAGCAAAAGGAAAAAATTATGAATGTTTAGGAAAGTCTACATAACTTTCCCCCATCCCACCCCTCCACTTAAAGATTTGACAGCTGTTCAATCCAGCCTTTTAAATAAGGGCTAAGACTTAATCCAGGACTTTCATTATTTTAAACTGTTGGAAAATACTCTTCTGTATAATCCTGTTGTAAAATCCCGGTATATTTTTATATCTGTTTTAGCTCCGAGGCAACCGGGATCACCAAAGAAGTCACCGAAGAAATCGCAGAAAGTCAACCTACAGACAATTTCTAGTGTACTAGGAGAGGTGTATGGGTCCAATATAGTCTCTTCGAACAACCAATCACAGACGTTTCCACTTCAGCAGAAGCTGGTGATCTGTACTCTACTACTGACAGTAAAAGAAGGCAAACGGCGAGAAGTTACGCTAGGAAAGGTGAGACATAGTCATAATTCCGGCTTTTCCCGATTTTGAAATTTGGTTCCGGCTCCACACGATCTTTCCGACCCAGTTGAAACAGGCATGAGCTTTTTCCGCGAATTTCTAACTATTATCCTAACACACTGTAGCATACGCAAATTGGAGCCTATACCGCAATTTTTTCTCTGGATTTTCATAAAGTTCCCAACATTAGCTTAGATAGTCTTTGGGACATCCAAGTCCCTACAAGTTTCAGGCCCTGTGTATATCTAGCAGCCTTGTAAGATGTTATGATGAAGCATTAAAATTTACAAGACGTCACATTATGTTCCCGACATGGGCAAAAAGTGGCTTCAGTTTTTCTTTTTCTTTTAGTAAGGTGGGTGGGAGGGTAGGGGGAAGGGAGGACTAAAATGGATGCAATTGTGCCATTTCCTACACCTCCCTTAACCAACCAATCAGCCCCCGACCCCCCTCCCCTCCCCATCCTCATCCCATAGTTCTAAGGTGGAACATTGCATTGCTAAAACAAGCTAAAAAAATTCAAATGATGAGCTGGCTGTATTTAGCAGCAGCATAGTGACAGAGAATATTTGAACCATTCATGAGAAATTTCCAACTTTCTGTCGGTGATTTGCATAATCTGTCAATCAACTGCAAAATTCTTTGTATAGCTAATGAACTCTTTCCTTAGGTATTTGCTCAGATGGTACAAATGAAGCCAACACGGGCACATAATTGACAAGTTAGTAGTCGTCTGCCTGTGATAACAATACTTCTTACGTACACAGTTAAGTAAACTGAAAACCACTCACTGGCATACACAGACTGCCTCGAAATATAAAAAAAAATTATTACAAGAGAAACATCCAATTTCAGAGAAAAGAAGCCACTGGAATCAACTGGATCAATCAGTCTCTCGCTTGTCAGGGACTTAATCAATATTTTCAGGCACTATTTGTAGCCTTGAAGAAAAATTCAAGCAAATGTTAAGGGCGATACACCTGTTGTTCTACGTTAGTCTGTGTGACATTTGTTGAGCGTTTGATGAGAGGGAGTTTAAGAGGGCCTCTTGACATAGTTTCCTCTGCGGGAGGAGATGTTTGTGAAAGCCGATTAAAGTGCTGTGAGTTCTCAGTGGTGCTCATTACACGGCTGAGAATAACTAGAGAGAAGTCGTCGTTAAGGCATTTACCAAACAGCTTTTGGGAGGATAATAAATATTGGTTGACCAGGACAGGCTCTTAGCCGTTTTGAATCAATGTTGTACATATTTAATGAATATATAATTCCCCTTATATTTGGTCACTCAATGTTCATGGTACTGTGTTTTGTGTCTATGCACCCTCAACCAAAGTTATGATCAGTCTATATAAGATACTCCAGTTAAAGGGCAAGCGTTTAACGGTCGTCCGTTGCGACCAAATTTCCGTTCGGACGACCAAAAAACAGCTTTGGAGGTCATTAGGCGGGGACAAGTTGTTTACATCTAACTCAGATCACATCGTAAACTAAATAACCCCAAATAAGGTAAAACGATAAAATTGGTATCACCTTCCCATCACTTGAGATACTGAAATCAAAAAAGGAAATGATAACATTCTCATAATCCACCCGAAAAGGAGTTTTACCGATCCAAACCCAACACTTCTCTCCTGTAGTTTGCAAATTAGTCATTAACTCATTATTGTTATTGTTTGTTGTTTTTTTGCTCCCATTTTTCGGACGACCAAATTTCCTGTTGGGAAAACCAAAAGGTGAGACCCGGTTGTCCAAGGTACAACCAGAAAAAAAAACCCATACGAGTTATTAATGGCGTGCAGGACTTGAATAGCCAAGATCACTGGTTTGAAGCCCATAATAACCAATAACTTGTCTGCGTTCCTAAAAATGTTCAAATGACATTTACTGATTAATGTCACAAAAATGAGTGAAATAGATAACAGGTTTTTTTAACCACTGTGGTAATTTGTTTTTTTTTCTTTCTATGACAGCTTCATGAAACTTACTGTAAGATCTGCCTCGGAAGGCAGGTGCCTGCCGTCGACCAATCAGAGTTTTCCTCTCTGTGTCAGCTGATTGAAACCAGAGGCATTATGGGTATCAAGGCTTCAAAAGACATGAGGCAGACGAAGGTACGTAAACCTAGATTCACCGTCGCCGTGTATTATGGGTAAATTTCACGAGTCGACCGACGGCCATTTTAAGACTGACTTGATCCGTCAGTGCAAAGGCATGAAAACCAAAACGTGTCTTTTCGGATGAAACAGATTAATATGAATTATTATGAATAATCACTATTATTATTATAATGAATAATTAATGAATAGTCATGAAAAATTATTATTATTATGAAACATTATTATTATGAATAATTATGATATATGAATAATTATGAATAAGAATGGAATATGAATAATTATGAATAAGTATGGAATATGAATAATTATGAAATATGAATAATTATGAAATACAGAATTTATTTTGTGATCAAAACAGATAATTACAAATAAAAAAAAAAACGACCTCTCATTCGTATCATTTTTGAAACATTATCAAATGACCTCAATTAATACAGAGCCTGATAGTCTAGAAACAAACCGGCAACATTTTGAGACTGACTCTATTCAACCAGTTTAGGCAAAATATCCACATTTTCGGCAGAACGTATTGGGAAGTTGGGTTTGCGGGACAATCTTCTGCTCAGATTTTTTATTGATTTCTGATTTTCCATTTTCCATACAGATTAATCTCAAGCTGAGCCAGAAGGAGGTAGAGTTTGCTCTACAAGATAAAGTGATCCTCTCGTCCATCTTACAACAAGGATTACCAAACTCTAAATGACACTCAGCAAACTTTAATCCTTGACCGACGAACACTGCGTACAAAACTGATGTAATAGTCATTAATTGTATTGACTTCTGGAAGTGTATTGCAACAGTTCACTCAAAACCACTTCTTTAAGCATATATATTTCTTTCCTTTTACTGATGAAATTGCGAATTTAAGAGCTAGGCTACCTTAACTCCCTTTATAAATTGCTAACTGAGAGTCAATATTTACCAATAATAGCTTGTAAAACACATATATTTAAGGTACCATTTAGCATTCTTGAATTTTGGGTATTTTAAGCTCTTAATCTTCATTTCCATTTTCTTTAATTACTTAATGTTAATAATAAATAATGTAATAATTGTGAATCATTCAGTATATAATTGCCACCATTGTTGAAAAAAAATGTTTATGTATTAAATTGTTTTTATTGATGTGTAAATAAATAATTGATTCAACATTTTACAATGAATTTTAACCTTGTTCTCATTTTGGTTTTCAATTTTGCTTGAAGAATGAAACATTTGATCTCATCAAATCTTAAATGTGGAATTAAATATGTATATAGATTATGTATTAGTTTCAGGTGTGTGAGGTTGGTCCCACGAATGTCCTTGTCTGTAGGCTGTTTTTTAAAAAAATAATAATTATAGGTGGCAGTATTGTTCATTGTAAGTTGAAAACCCCTCCTATCTCGATATCTTACCCCTAACTCGAGATAAGGTTGTATCGCTAAAACCAAACATCGAGGAAAAAAATCCATGTCCTATTTTATTGTTCATTGTCAGACATTGAATCATCAGTGGTTGTCATGGCAACGAAAAAGTAATTACGACAACAATCTTTGCATTTCAAAACAGCTTATATGATAGCGAGCAGCTATTTCCTTTGCATAAGCAGGTTGGCAAGTTTTGTGTTCAAATACATGATATTCATAAACTGTAACAGGGTTACCATGGAGATAAGGCGATAATGATCGAGCACCATTCTATGTGATTTAACGGTGAACAGCTTAAACTGGATTGCAAGGCAAGAATAATTTGATGCATTAGCTAACATGCTGCTTACTTTAGTAGTGGTTTACCAAACGTTATAACAACTATATATTACAGCTCATTGCTAATAGAATTCAATTTGAAGAGATGAAAGCGACTTAAGGTTAACCATTAAAGGGTTGTGAAGACTCGCTCAAAAAGAAACGTTTATAATGCCGGTATTCTGACCTAGTTTCGAATGAGGTGTAACAGAAGTGTTAGACACCACCATCGATCCCAGAAAATACACACACAGCTTGCTACCGTCGGTAATAAGACAGTCAGTACAAACAGCTGCGGTCAATACACACAGCACAGCGTACATCAGGTCCAGCTAAAGATAACAAGGTATCACGTTTCATTACTGTCTGCATTTTGTAGCGACACGAACAAAACGTCACTTGCAAGCAACGGAAAGTCAACTTTTTCAGATGGCCGCACGCGGTTAGGGGGCGAGGATTCAATGCCTTTAAAGCAACCAATAATTCTGAGAACATTAATAACTTGTATTTAACAAGTGACCTATTGTAGAAAATGACCGATAAGATGTAATTGAAATGGGGCATATTTCTGTAGAGAATTAAAATGCTGACCATTTTTTTTATACAGAATGCACGGAGGGACTATTCTTTTGCTCTGTACGTTTCAATAAAACAATTGTGACTTTCCCCTTAAATCAAAGTCGCATGTCCTCATGTTTCTCGAAGGGTCTGATCCTCAACCCCCAGCCCCAGAATGAACCCCGCTTCCATTGTCCTTTTGTAGATTTCTTACCAGATCCCTGGAGGTAGTTAAGTGACACTATATCAGTTAGATCATTTATGGGAAAGGATTTCCCTTAACCGTTTGAAAATCACTCCAACTGTAACCAACATTCCCCTGCACCCTTCATATACCCCGCACTAGCGTATACATTTTACCATGGATCCCCCCCCCCCTCACCCCTTCCCCTCTTTTTCCAGAGCCTTGGAAATACCAAACGATGAATTACTCAATGTTTATATGATAAAAATAAGTTGCTCATATTATTTAATATTTGAATGTTTCATGCATATGCAATTAATGTAAAAGAGGTTGATATTTATATACATAGGCGTGATAAACATAAGGTTATACATAAAATAAAAAATTAACAACGATCCCTGACAGACAATTATTTGAACATTCATCGACAGTAGATTCCTGAATTCCTGAACTCCCACGTTTTTTACAAGCAAGTTCATCAATGCGTATATATTTTACACTCCAATGAAAAGTTAAACGGCGACTAATTAATTATATTGCTATTTCGACCGCAATTGAAATGATGCTGGTATATATATATATATATATATATATATATATATATATAGGTACTATATTTTCATTAAGTCTGTCCGTAGTGGTGTATACATGACATAGATCTCGTAAATGGATCTTTGAAGTGTGCATAACCTCAGAGGAATTTCTGACTCTTATTATGGTAAACAGCGCCGTACATTTCATACTCTCGTCGGTTTCCCATACATCTCTCTCTCTTTCTATTTGCCGTATACAAGCACGTATCATGCTGGTACGCAATTTCTCACATCCACACATGCAAACACATCGCACACAAACGTTAAAGGGTTTTCCGCTGCAACAGTTGACATGCAGCGCGGGGTGGCAGGCCTCACTACTGCAAAATAAGAAGAAAAAAAATCCTAACGTGGAGATTTGCCCTTGGACTAACTGTATAACGTGGATGCTTTATCTTGGATTAACATCAACATACTCATTTCCAATAGCTAATTGATGCGTTCGAGTGTAACGTCTCGACTCAGAGAAAGCAAGCAAGCAAGCTTTGGATTTTGATAACGTATATACTGGACAAAAAAGAAGAAGAGATAAAACAAGAAGAAGAAGAAAAACAGAGGATGGAGAGAGCTTTAATGAGTAAAGCAATATTTGTCGGTGATATATCAGAAAGCATTGAAAGAGTTTCGGTAATATCTTATCATCAGCTAGTGGAGTTTTTGGAAGCTTAATTAATCTGGAGAGTGTATATTTCGTCAGGAATCTATCCGTATTCTGTGTTGAGTTTTTCTCTCTCTCTTAATCCTTCATTCCTTCCCTCTTAGTTTTCTGTTATCTTCGGGAATTGCTCTATAGTATATATGACTGACTGTGCAAGTGACGCAAATCTAAGAGGTTTTCTGCCAGTTCTGGATATTAATACACTGTTCGTATATATAGGTGCGCGTATATGTGTGTGTACAAATGTATACATATATAAACAAATGCTTTGTAATGATGTGACATTTGTTGATAAACGCTGTTACAGCATTCATCAGGTGAAGACAGCCTACGTAAAACCGTAATAACTAGAATGAGTATTATTTCGGTTATTTATTCGTTGTTTGGTAAATTTCCCAAATTTTCTCAATATTATTTTTAATATTTTTTTTAGGCCTCTCTCTTTCTAGTTCTTATTATCTTTGTTTTGTAGATTTCTCTTTTATACTCCGCCCAATAATGACCTTTCACTACTCCTAGCTTCATATGCGAAAAAAAAAGCAAAAATGTGGAAAATAGAGAGTGTCGGATTTTTATCCTTCTTGGAAATTGTTTTGATATTGGAGCTGCTGTCGGTCCAACAAACGATAACATTAAAGCCGTCAGGATTAAATGTAGATGACGTCGAGAAACAACTTCAACATTTGCACCTCACCAAGGACCCGGAGTATGACACGCCGAATCGGTATAAAATGCGGGACACCCCCGCGGACAATGAGAATACTAACCGCCGGCAGGGGCCAGCAGCCTACGCTAACAATCTACGGCGTTCGATAAGATCTACTACCGAAGAGGATTATTTACATGAGGTCATCACTACATTAGAAATATTTGAAAAATCAGCTACATGCGAGAGGGAATATCTCAGGGTATCTAACGTCCCTAATAACGAGTCAATTTTGAAAAATATCGTCGATTTCTCGTCATTAAGAGGTAATTCATCCATAGCGATATATACTGCCAACCTGCTAAGCAATTCACTTGGGTTTAATCGATCTCATATCCCCCAGTCTGTTTATGAGGATCCAGAGTTGTATTTCTCTCTGGTGAGAACTAACGTGAACACTAATCCCAGCTTGTTTGGGTCCTGTGTGGCGTTCGATAAGAATCGTTTCAGCGGTGCCCTCCTCTTTGGCCCATGTGCCCATTTATCTTTAGATTCGCAAGATATCATATACGAGCTAGATATGGCCGCAGAGCTAGATTACACATCCGACGATAAGCCGGTCACGAATTGGTTTACCAAGTTCTTGTCGAGTAATCCGCACGAGACTTCGAAAACGGATCTCTTACAGAGACGGTACAATGCTACTTATTATCAAGAGAAAATATTCATCCAGCACGCATTTGTGACCGAAGATGATGGCACCTGGACGGAACCGTACTTTGATTGTAACGTCACTAACGAGTGGATCATTACTTTTTCAGTGCCTTTCTTTGATGCGAGCCTACAATTTCAGTGAGTATTATTATTGACTTATGTTGCTGTAGCCAATAATTTATTTATTTTACTCTTAAAAAAA
>KN882255.1:227511-238387 GCA_000934455.1 Apostichopus parvimensis
CCCCCGCTCCCTTTTCTTAAAAGCCCCATATCTTAAGATTCATAGCTTGGAGAAGGGTATAGCTTATAGCTTGGCATTATGACATGCTGAAATTACAATGTTCATCTTAAATGTGGAGGTGAAAGGTCATTTGAGGTCAAAAAGGAGTCAACACCTGGAATACCTTGATATCTCAAAAAGGGACATGTTGAGAAGTGTCATTCATGGTATATAGCTTTAACTGGCATAACATTTATACTTATGGCATTATTGTCATTGTTTTATTGGGGTCAAACTTCAAAGGTCAGCAAGGTCAAAATTGTTAAACTTTTGAAAGCTTTATAACTCAAGAATCTTAAATCTGGTGTAAAAGTGTGTATTTCCATCTAGGGCATTGATATTGATGTGGAACTAGTGACAATTTCTGATAAACTGCATTGTAATGAAATTTTGAAAACCAAGTCCTGTTAACACTTTTGCCACGATCAATGCATTCAGAAATAAACTACTTCAGAGATGGCATCTGTGCATGCATCATGTTCCTGTTTGTTACCTTCCTGTACAGGTCGATCGGATTCAGTAAATGTTATATCACAGCACAATATTTCCGACATCAAATGTCACAAGGATATCTATTTCAGCCAAATGGTTTCTATTTATTCTGAAAACGAAAACACCTCCACACAGGTACTGGCAAACATACAATCCTTCTGCCCCAAGTAACCTGTTTTACTACTAACAACTGAGTCTTGAAAAAAATTTATGCTGCCAATTGCAAGTGGTATGTAATGTGTACAACTACTGTTGTGTCGCGGAACCTGTACATGTAGTCTGTCAAATAGGCTGTGAAATTTTATTGTAGATTTTCGCGAAATAGTATTTGACTGACACAGTCTAATTATTAGTTTTCTATACAGATACAGTAGTTCTTCCTTTTATGAATTTCCAATTTTTGAGTGATCAGAATGAAAGTATGATGTATATATCAGGTTGTGATAGTATGTGTTCCCTAACACGTCAGTGCATGCAGTACATCACAGTATAGGGTTAATGAACAGGTATTAACTGTGTATGAATGAAATTTGTGTACTGTAACCAATTGACCTTTTGACTTGTTGTGCAATGTTCTCCATGATGTAACTCCAAACTACAGTAGCTTATATACTCAGCTCTGGGAGGGTCTCTGTGTTCATCGTCTTCAACAGTCGTTAACACTGAATAATTATTACTTTAACTGACTTTGTATCCTCTGTATTCTTTCTTCCAGGGCTCTCCATAACATCACAAATAACGACATCCTCTCTAAGAAGTCCGGAGGCAGAGGTGAAGACGACTCGTTCCTCATCGGCGTCAAAATCAAGAAAGAATTCATCGATGGAGAGTCCAACTCGTACGACTCGACGGAGACGGCTTCGTGTACAGGTTCTCCGGATCCAGGGCACCACCACGGCAGAAGAGAAACCGTCAGTCGACCCAGGAAGAAGCAGAACCGGTCGTCGTGGGGTCTGGAGTCGGTGGTTCAGAGGTTGCACCAGGCGAAGGTGGAGAGCCGAGACGACGACGGATGGATCCAGGAGGGGGGCGGGGGAGAGCCCTCCTCCCTCTCGTATCAAGACGGCAGCGGCAGGAGGCTGCCGTTCCTGGACAGGGTGAAACAGGAGCCTCTCTCGGAGGGCGAGGAGGATGGGTACAGCTCTCCCAAGATAATACCAGACTCCGCCAGGTCCATCGCCAGCCAGAACATGGTCGACTTAGGTCGATACAACCCGGAGGTCGACTCGACTTACACCTTACGGAAACTGCTGGAGAAGCCCCCGGTGAACGCCTCGGCTGAGTTGAGGTTAAACGCAGCTGAACTGAAAGAGAGGGGTGTGGTGATCAACCCAGCCATCTCGTTTGAAGTGGAAAGAAATCTGCCCGTGCATCTGCCACCCAGGGATTCCCCGGCGGCTAAAGCCAAAGAACACAGGCGGAAATCGGATCAGCCGCCGTCATCTTTTGCGTTGGAGTCTCTGATACGGATGGCTCTCTTAGCCAAGGAAGACGAGGAGGTCTCCTCCAAGGAGACGATCAGCGGTCCGAGCAGATCGGAGAAAGAACTTTTAGAGAATCAAGGAATTAGTATGGGGTCTTTCCAGAGATCTCTCTTTCAAATACCTCAAGCTTTCAGGAACGGCAATACCTCCTCCATAGAACGGAGTGGAAGCACCGCGAGGAGCATGACGGATGCACCGTCTCTCAAGAGCATCTTAAGAGGAAGGGATGCAGTGAATAAGAGGTCAGAACAGGAGGAGGGGGAGGAGGAGGAGGAGAAGGACGTTTCGGTGTCGATAAAAATGGAAGACGAGCCCCACGAGAACTCGTTCGGTATGGCTAGTGCAGCCTACGCTCTCCAACATTTAGCCCAGATGCAAGATCCACAACAGACTTACAGTGGACTGAAAGCGGGTGGAGCTCAAAGAATGCCAAAGGCCGTGTATCAAAAACGGCACAAGCACGACAAGCAGAGAAGGCGTCACAGGTCGGGCTCCAGGAAGAAATGTGACAACAACCCTCTCCCGACAGTGAAATACCTCCTGGAGAAGAAGCGAGAAGGCTTGCCCCTATCAAAGTACCGGGTCAGGTTAAAAAGCCGGAAAGATGCCGATCTGAGAGGCAAGTCGCATCATTCCGGCGGCGGAGATCATCACGGGCACAAAGGGAGACGGAACAGAGGGCTCCAGGACTCCCCGATCAAACGGAACAGTCGGAAGAGAAGCAAGGTCACTAGGAAACAGCCGTCCAAACAGATTGCCAAAACGACTGTCCCTTCAAGTCCTCCCCCTTCGGCGATAGATATCAGCACTTCGGCCTCGCAGATGATGAAGTTGATCGCGGAACAGGAGAACGCCCCCTCCATGTACTCGTCCGCTCCCGTGAGGTCTCACTCCAAGAGCGTCGGCGACGGCGCCTCCCCGACGTCGCGTCCCAAGAACAACGGCACCTCCCCGTCTCCTCGCCCGAAGAGCGGCGGCTCCCCATCTCTCAACAACTCCGCATCGGAGGTGATGAAACTGCTGGCCAGCAAGAACCAAGAGAGAAACAACCTGATACTGGACTCTCTGCCGACTGTACCTCTCAAGCCGGTGTCGCCTCCTCCTCCCCCTCCGTCGAGCCGGTTGTCAGACATGTCCCCGCCCGCTCCCGCCTCTCAACGCCCCCCTCGTCCCTCTCCAACTTCTGATGAGTTTGGTAAATCGATGATAGGTGCGGCGGATATCATGAAACAGTTGGCATCTAGTTATTCTCAGAACTCTCCTCATAGGTTGCAATATCCTCTCAGTCTCATGTTTGTCAATCCTCCAGCAGCCGATAGTTCGTCTGCATTTTCTCTCATGAAAGAACTGATCACCAAAGGTTCTTCGTAAACGAGATCTCATCTCCATCTCATGAATACAGTACGAGCGATTGAAACTTGGCAAAATGACGGTGATCGCCCAGATGCTCGGCGCCTTTCACTTCCGGATGATGGCACTGCAACATTCCAAGGTTTTTATGTTGTAGGTGTGATGGAAAGTAACATAATCTTTTGGTACCATTATTGACTATGGAATGTTTATAGTGTTCGACTAAAATGTCGAAAAGTTGGGGAAATTTTCCCTCTAATTCTGTAGTGCCACTCTTCAAGGTACTTTCATTTGTCAGGCTTCAGAACACTTTTAGTGATAGTCCAAACGGTACCAAACCTAAATCTAATCAAATCTGAATATTCATTTAAACACGAAAGTACCATAAATATTAAAATAAAGTGTCCCATATCAGAGACTGCAAAGACGGCCGATTGGATGAAGTGTTCAAATCCTTAAACTATTAAAAGGTCAAAATGAAATTAAAAGATAAATCATCTCAACTCTACCCCCCCCCCCCCGGATTTGAACAAATCGTGTGGTTTTCTGTGTCGAGGTGCACTACTAATAAGTGGGCCTACTGTTTACCATATAGGACCGTGCTGGATAACTTGGCCCAGGGAGTTGCATTCCAAGAATCGTCAATAGAATATGCATAACGATACAGAGTTAGCAAAAGGTACGTTACATTTTGGATAAATTGTTCCGCCAGTCTTCCTATCTGCTGGAATAATTTCAGCTCAACATAAAGACTTTGGTGTTTGGTTTGAATATTGAAAAGGGTTTCAGAGTCGTCTGTGTACAGATTAAATCTGCAATTTTAAGAGAATAGCTTTTGACAGGATTGTAAGGTCCTTCTGGGACGTAGCACAACCATCAATATTTTTGTCACAATTCGTTAAAAAATCAGTCCGTGTGTGTACGTTCATGAAACGGAAGGTAATTTTCTATATAAGTTATTCCTATGGACTCCAAGGGTTAGAAAGCTAACGATGCACATAATTTGAAGCCCTATAAGTAACTTAGTATGATGTTGGACGGACACTGGCTACTGTTAAGCTTTCACTTTTCAAGAGTACTACAATGAATAATGAAAGCAGGTGTGTTTGTGTTTGCACTTCTGCTCTTAAACCACTGATAATTCCTTGACGATCACAATCATCTCTGTCAAGTGGGCTAAATGTGATGGTGATGATCATGATGACGTGATGATGATCGTGAAGATGATGATTATGATAATGATCATGAAATTGATCGTGATGATGATCTTGATGATCATGACCATAATGATGATGGTCATCATCATGGTTCGGACAATCTCCTTTAACATAATATCTAACTTTTCTTAAAAAATTAATTTGTTAAATCCGAGGACAGTTTTCCTGTTTTTATCCCCACTTTTTTTTCTTTTCTTTTTCTATTAATTTCATGTTGGGGTTTTTAAATTTGGAACATTTTTTAAGACAATAATGCCAAAAAATTTTAAATCTGAAATGGTAGTGGTTTAAGTGGTTTTACTATAGGCTTCACCATGCAAATTTGCAGAGTATTGATATAGCAGTTTAGAAATCACAGATATGGTCTCACTAAATATTAGAAATGTATGATCTTTATATACAGCAGTTCAAGAGTAACCATAGCCTAGATTCAATAGGTGAGATGGGTAAACAAGGATTTTGGGCTCAAACAGCCTTTTTTTTCTTTTTTTAAACAGCAATTTTTTAGAGGAAAAATTTGATGGTTATATCTGTGGATGCTTCAAAGAATTGGGGAACCACAGGACACCATCCTAAGTAAGCACTGCTACTGAGATGACTGAGTGGCAGGACATTATTTGTGATGTCATTTGGGTATTTGTCATGTACTGAAAAGAGATTATAATGGTTGAAGTTATTGTTGGTTTTCCATCATGGACCAAGACAAACGTATGTATACAGCCCGACGGATGTGATATTACGCCACCCAAGCCCACCCCCCTACCATCCCCTTTCCCCACAAACAAAAAAATCCTCACTAGCAAAATACCTCTGACCTAACAAACAGGTCATGACTCTGTTCACAAATGAAGTTAAACAATACAAATTAAATGTCTTAATGTATCTTCCTCCAAATCAATAAAGTTCCACTAGAAAATGCCATTATTCGACAGCTAGGATTGTTTACCAAAAGGGTAAATGCATAATTGGTCCATTCAACCGCCCGCCCCCCCCCACCCCCTCCCTCACTCTTCTTTGCCTTCTGCTATGCAAACTTATGGTGGTTTGCTGTAGTTGTGTATATGAGAATCTATTCTTCTCAACTTTTATGAGGTCTAGAGGGACACATGGACAGTTACCCTCCACCCCCCCACCCCTTCCCCTGCTCACTTCTGTCTTCCATGGAACTCTTTGTAATTTGTACTTCTGCCAAGTACTTGCTTCCAACGTTTACATTGCAACGTGTTTGCTATGAAATATTCTTCGCATATCGCACTAGTTACGGAGGTTTGTATAATTTACCTGTCAACAGAAAAAGGTTGTAAAACTGATAAAAGTCTGTATCTCACGATTCAAAGTGAATATTAGAATATACTTGGCTTTATACTTTCGGATTGAATATTTTATGTCAAACGCCACCCAACCTCATTAAACGGCAATTAAAAAGTCTTTTTGGACAGTTCATTAAACATTACAAGAACATTTCCACATCATGTACAAAATTTGACAGTCCATTCAGTTAAATGGGGCGGGGAGAGTTTTGCAAAACCTTTGCCGAAAAGAGACTAATGCTTTGGGTCGTCATCAGTACTGGCACCAAAATTTTATCATGCTGAGAAATTAAAATAATTATATTTCATGTTTCAAAAAAACTATTTTGCGGATATTTCAATCTCTCCAAATTAGGTTTTAATTAAATGATTAAATAACTTAATGAGATGAAAGCCTGAAAAGAGATGGAAACTTGAGCAGAGTGTGACCACAGTTGACCAGGTTTTTTTTCTCAAGATCTTTATTCTTTTGGGGGTGGGGGTTGTGGGGCAGATGGTGGGCTTGGTGAGGAAGACAGATAACATTGGAAGATTTTTGCTGTTGGTTCAACTCATCATCATCATAATTGCACTAAAATAGACTAAATTTTCCTGTTTTACATTAGTACAGCTAGTAAAGGTGCCATTCATCTCTTGTTTGAGACCTTAGTGAAATCATCATTTTAAATAGATATGCCCTTTGGTTAAGTTAATTTATTAACACTTGATTAATTTCAACTGCAAGATTTTTTCAATAATCTTTTTTATTTTGTCTGTCTATCTGTCTGTATGTATGTATGTTTTTAATTATATCTTCCCCCTTTGAGTCCTAGTTACGTTCAACTTTGTCACTGTTAGTTTAATTAGATACTTGAGTTAAGGTATCAAGTTACATACCGGTCATTGTTGCCAACGGTTACACATTGTTTACGTTTAGATGTAACTCAGTCTCTTAGCTTATTCAACTTTATTATATGTGGAGGAAACAAGTGATTGATTGAAGAATAAAAAAATTGATATGTGTAAATTTATTAATTTATTACTCAGCTGTAGATATGTTTGTCTATAGAACAATAGATGTTTATAACACAACTAACAACAATTTTTGAAGTGCTATTATTGTCTTATTTAATGATATCAATTATGTTATTGACGTTATTAATGCTGTCAGTACCTCTCCAGTCGAGACCGGTGGCAATCTATTTCCCCGATTCCAAGCTTTTCATTTCAGAGATTCAGAACAGATTGAGCAAAATCAGGGCCCATCAGAATGACTGGGGGGAAAGAAATGTCCCCTCCCCCTCCCCAAATAATATTCACAGCAATGATTGTCATTAAACATTGGTTGGATGCCTATATCCTCCTGTTCTCCCCTCCCCACCCCCTCCACCACCCTCCTGCCTCATCTCAAACCTGTGTACCTGGAAAATGCTAAATGATGTTCAGTTCAATAGCGACCCATTTTATGCAATTTTACAAACTGTTCTTGAGAGACAAAACAAGTCAAATAACTCCCTGTTGATAGCTTTAATGGATGACATGGTTACAAGAAAGCAAATGAAACCAGCCATATCTCACAGTTGGAAAACAAGACTAACAATTGATTTTTAGGGAGGCACCATTACAGTAGTAGAAAACAGGCAACAACCTAGCCTCTATGGGGGTGAGGGGGCGGATCCAAAATTTGGCCCCATTTTTGAAGAGGTCAGAGATTTAAGTTGAATTATTTCAAACACTGACATGACTTTTAAACCCATATGGGCTTTACCCTCTGCTACGAATTCGAATTTTGAGGAGGAAGGAACAAAATTTGACTGAAGGTCATTTTGCCATGAAGAGGGGTTTCAAGGGGAAGGGGAGATCCCACCTTGGTTCATTTTGCATTTTGGTAAGAGGGCTTAGATGGATTTAGAGGGGATTGAACCTGACTTTAGCCTGTCTGTTTTAGTCATGGTCTCTGGGCCCACTTTGAATGTCATTTCATGAGTCTTTGGAGCTAGTTATTTAGGTGCAGTAAATATTGAACCTGGATGAATGGATGGGCCTGGTGGGTTGGGGAAGGATCAGGGTGTATGTGTTTCTACATACACACGAATTAAAGGGTATTTGCATATAGTAATCGATCGAATGGTCAAGCCTTGACATTTCCACTAAATGATATCTGACACAGCCTACAAGTATAACAACTACACTAGTCCTGACCCAGGGGAGGGAGGGGAGGGGGATCTGATTGACAATATTAACAATTTTAGTTGCCTGCATCTGTTAGAACTACAGTATTCCAAATTAGGCATTTCATGCTATTAACAAGTGCCAAGCAAAAAGTTTTCATAAAAAGTTGTTTTTCTCAGGCTGACGAACATAATTATAATTTCAATTTGTCATTCAGAAATGAGATAACATTTATATGAAGAGATGCTTCAACAGCTTGACGATACCATGTTGCAACTGATAAGGATTTACCAACAGCCTGGCCTATATTCCCCTTTACCTCACACCGTACACCCTGCCCTTACAACCTCCCATCACACCTTCCACCCTCACCTTACACCTTCCCCTTACACCTCCCTTTCAGTCTCCCTTACACCTTCCCTCACAACCCACCACCCTAAGGATTACCAAAGCCTGGTCTATTTACCCCTCGCTTTACACCCCCCCCCCCTTACATCTTCCCTCACACCTTCCACCGTCACACTACCCCTCGACCCCCCCACCACCTCCCTTTCTCAAAACGTGCCGCCAACACCACCCCCCACATTTCGAAACTCCAAGAACTGATCTTCGCCTATTCTTAGAGTTAGACACGGCTGCGCGTTTTATCGCCGCCTGGATATTATCTAAGCATACAGATACGTCTTTCGCCTATGCGTGGCCATGATTCAAGGGCGGTTATATACTCTGAGAAAACAGACTGGTTGGTACTAAGTTATGTTACCTTTCCATATGACCTACTCAACCTGATTATAATCCGGGGTCACCAGCCGATAATTGGCTCGGCATGGGAGGGGAAGGAAGGTCATTGGGGGTCAAAAGCTGTAAGGTCACCATTATCATATCCGTAGTGCTGTTTTTATAGCAAACAACTAAAGGACTGACTGTGTGATTGCGTTCAGGCATAGAAGAGTCAGGTTATAATACTCACATGGTTCAGTATGGTCATATGTGGTATCTCGTACATATATTGAAACACCATATAAACGTACAAAGAAAGTAACCACGTCAAAACGATTGGCCACATTGGACAACATTTCGGAATTAAGGGGGGCGGGGAGGGGGTGTGAGGCGTTTTAGTATGATTAAGTCGATTAACGTAAGGGATACATTCCTTAAAAATGTACTAACATCTCAGTCAATGACATGTGTAGGCACATGGAGGTATAAATTGGAATATTTGTAATATATTATGCAAATAGATTGGCCTATATAATACTATCACTTCGGATAGATTAGGGCAGTCATAAAATTCGAATACAATTATTTCGATATGAAATGTTGTCCTCTGAGGCCGATTAATACGGCCAGACGCGAAAATCCGGGAGTCTTAGCGATTACATTCATATTCTTGTGTGTCGGAAGTGTGATATTGAGTCGAGTACTTGGTCGCTGGAAATGGCACTTCCCAGGCCTTGTAAGTTGCATCTAAGCATTTTCTATTTTGAAATTACTAGCGATATCATGAAAAAATATGCTCGAGGGGGGGGGGTTGGTCGCCATAGGCGGCTGCAGCCCAAAAATCTTTGTGAAAATTTGGGCAATATGCTGAGAATTTTTCGGGCACCCACTGAAAGAAGAAGAATTTGCAATGTGTTTTTCAACTGATATTATTATGATCATTATTATTGTAACGACTTCCCCAATAATTCTAACCAATCGGGAAAATATATAAACCCCAAAATACCTCTTTAGCCCTTTAACATCGAGAACATCAAGAAACCACTGGTCCCTATTACGACAGCATTACATTACTGTACGTGGCAATACTCTCCAACCATTTCGCAAGTAATCTCAGATATATGGAAAATTATGTATCCTGGCTAGACGCAACCAACGCCAGTAGTCCTTTTTCCGTGTGCGCCCAATATATGTATATATATCAAAGGACATTGAAAAGGACTTATTACGTAACACAAAGTCACGAGGGTTCAACAAGCCAATCACGCAAGGACCTCGTTCAAACATGTGCGAATAATTATGCAGCTGAATCTGAACAATTTGAGGTATGGTCAAACAAAGTTACACCAAATGTTATGTAACAGACAACAATACGGCCACACGCAAAATACATTTCACTACAGATTGTATGTTATTGGCATGTGATGTAATAACCGATGAATGCCTATATGATATGCAAATGTTGAACGCGGAGCGCGCAAAATAATTTTGGTCATATTTTTCGGGCAAGTTGTTACAGGCCCCCCCCCCCAATCAAATTAGGCTCCTACGCCAGTTGCGCTGCTGCCGCCAAATATGATTTGGATATATAATCTCACGCATTATTTTCTATTTATAGCAACAACAACAATATATGCCACCAAATATTGGGGGGATATTAGATACTATATCCCCCACCTAAAATATTGGGGGACTTGCCCCCCCCCCCCCGCCCCCCCCCCCACACCATGATCGCCGCCCATGATCCTTCAGTCACTCTTACGTTCATTGGTGTAAAATCAAGCTGATTACCTGGTGTTTTCGCTTCCGTTCAATGAAAAGCAGAATGAATACTTTTAGAAAGAATAAAAAGGAAAGCGAGCGAAATTACCCGTGAAGAACACTTTTGAACAATTGAGGTCAATATAATTATGACCCCATCCAACAAAAACAAAGCAGTATGATGTAATCACAATGACAATAACTAATATAAACCCAAAACAAATCATGTGTTAGATCGATCCTTTTATGTTTTTTTATTCTGACAGATGTTAACCTTTCGAGAAGATGTAGGCGTACATTACTATAATGGTGGTATGGTAATTACATCACATATCCCTTGTTGCCATCAAAA
>KN882255.1:239012-254183 GCA_000934455.1 Apostichopus parvimensis
GGGGGAGGGGTGGGGAGGGGTGGGGGAGGGGGAGCCTACGAGCGTGCCTGCTAATATGTTTTGTATATCATTGGTCGTGTGGATTGTTCGGATGAACGGGAGAAGAGGGGTTGCTTGTTGCTAAGGTTTTCTCTTACTGTGGGAAATCTTTTTTGAATTTGTCTGTTTGGCTGTGACATTTTGGTTCCAAGGCTGGTCGGGCCACTTTCAGCAACGATTATAATTTGGCAATATTAGTCCTTCAAGCCTTTAGAACGATGGATGTATCACTAGAAAACAACTATTTATTACATACGTTAGAAAAGCGTACCTTCCTATAATTATTTTTTAATCTCTTCTCAATCAAATTCCTAATCATTCGCACATATTGAAAGTGCGTCAAAACAAACCGTTATTTTTCGTTTCATCATACAGTGATGCTGTCCGACTCATTTTTATTGTATTATATATACATACATGCGTGGATTTTGTACAACGTATCTTCTTACGATCGACTTACTAAGCGGTAGACTTAACTTAATTTCTAAATGCTATTTGTTTTGTATTTGTGATTGAACAACAACCACTGTACAGTCTGAGAATTATCGGAACCGTATCCTATTATCAAAGTGACGTCGTATTTGCGAAACTTAAACAAAAGAGGGCGCGCTCTTAGTTCATTTCGCTAAATACGAACAGCTTTGTTCAGTTCACTGCGGTAGCAAAGTTTTCATGTACGAGATAAATATGATGGAATTGAATGTTTCCAATATTTGGGCCTAACCCCCTGCCACTCACACATGCTGGAAGGCTCAAACACTGGTCAGTGACGATCACGGTACGTTCCAGCAACCCTAATCCACCCTCCTACACGGGTCAGGTCCCAAGGGCATGTTTGATCTGGATGACTTTATGCAGAACGTTCGTATTATTGTTGAAAAGTACATAAAACAGATAAAGTGCTAGTATTACGTTTCTATAGCTATTCCGGTTTTCAAGACTATTGGATTTAAAAATATGCCTAATTTCTCGAATACTGTTTCAAGGTCTCGCACCACAGTTAATTGTTCCATTGACTTATACACTAAACTCGTCACTTTCTAGACCTGCCAAAGCAAAGATAAAAGTATTTCAACTTGTATATCCTACCCACCACATCATAGCTTAAATCTTGGCCTATCATGGCACTTGCAAACTTCCATATCATGACCGTTTAGAATTTGAGCTAGAAGAGGAGCAAGTTTAGCATACTGAAACCCCCACCCTTCCATCTGCTCGCTCGGAGTAATATCAACATTTAACCAAAGACTTTCTATCACCTTCGATCCTCCCTATTTTCACACAATCTGTACTTAAAATTATGCTCTTTCATATAAAGGCAGAACAAACGATGACAGTAACAGATGACTGATAACATGCTTAAACAAGCTCTACCTTAGGTACTTTAACCTCTTTTCTCTGACAATGGTTAACCTTTTGAGCGGATGAACACTACTCTACCTTCAAGGCTAACTTGATGATGATGATGTCAGCCCCCCTCCCCGGCCGGCCCCCAGTGAAGACTTAACTGTTGATGCATTATACATTGTTTATATCTTTTTATCACTAAACTAGATATGCCTATGTTATTTTCATATAAGGACGTCAGAGCAGACTTCGATGGCATTCAACACCAGTTTTCCTTAAAATTGCAATATGATGCTAGACATTATTTGTGGCCTTTCCAGTCTTATATTTTCCTATTGAGTTTTGTGTTGCATCTGAGAAACTGAGTTAATTAATGGTCTGCGTTTGAGATCTAAGTAGTCCACCCACTTTAATTGATGGGCCAAAGATGTTTCGAGGGTCATTTCTGAACAAAAAGTCGGTCAATATGAATAGAAATGACATCATATGTTCTTCAAACTTTATACGTTGTATCATTATTCAATAGACCAAGTAAACTTAAAACGGTACTTTTGGTGGTCTGAATTGGTGGTAGTATGGCAAGCCGTTTTTACTGTTTAATCTTGAATTGAAGACATCTATGAATATTTAAAGATTTCTGTAATTCTCTGATATATTTTTTATATCGATAATATCCCCATATTCCTTTAAAATAATTTAAATAAGTAGCTACATTTACAGACATCTCTATTGTGTTCAACAAAAATAAAACGGCTTGCCATAAGGCAGCGCCTGAACATTATGTAATGGTCTGCCAATGGAACTCGTTGCTGTGCAACGACCCAAGCTGTAGTATGTGGGAAGTTCTCTTGTCATGCGCCTAGATAATGCACTAGTGTAGAACGTGTCATTAACGTTACATGACATCGGTGGTGCCCATGTACAAAGCAAAGCTAAGCTATAGTTTCTTGAACTCATTGCATGATGTGATGTTGGTGGACCTACAAACTGACAACTTCAACTTGTGTCGTAAGTCAGAACATCTAGGCTAAGTTAGGCCCTAGGCTAGCCTATGTTAACTAAGTTAGAAGTACGGAAGTTATGGCCTGACGGCTATGTCTTATATTACTAATACTAAGACACCGAGTCCTATGTCCTGATGGTCACGTAGAATAAACTACAGGCGTTTCTAATGAGGTGGTAAGTTTTGCTTAAAAGTAAAAGTTCCAGCTACTGTGTGCTAGCCCAACTAAGCTCATGTTTTTGTGTTGAATGTGATAATGCAAAGTTCTAATGCTGTGCTATAGCCAACACTAATAAGATTAAGAATGCTCACAATTTAATTTGTCCCGGCCTAAGTTCACTTAGACTAGGGCCTTACAAATAATGTGTCACTTTGACTGTAGGCCGTTAATATAGGCTAGGTCTATATCAATGAAGTCAGTTTAAATTTCAACGACTTAATCATACAAAATACGGAAACACTATAACACTACAGGCTGCACGCCAACACATGCTGCAATGATCAAGGATTCATATGACATTAAAATCAAAGGACATATCCCACGCTTTCATCTGAAAACTAGATCAGTGACCTTGTTTTAGAATTTACACTTTACGCAGTACTTGTTAAACAGTGTTTGTGTTGTTTCTTGGTTTCAATAAAAAGCAAAATTTGAGCTGAAAACATTTTAAAATGTCATTAGCATATTTTAAGCTAAGCATCTAAAGTCAGTCAAATCTTTCACAAAGGTCACCACTTGATCGAATAATACTTTAATGATACTGATAGCTTTTAAAACTCTTTTGATCTTCTAAAACCTTTTGCTACAACATAGATCTATGCTCATGTAATTATTATCCACTCTACAGTACTTAACATTCAAAGACACATATAGAGTATATAAGTGAGAGTGCCTGTTAAACCAGGTTCAGATTTCTCCAAAAACAACTGAGATGGATTAATCTAAATAAATTCTGCAGAGAGCTGTTAATTGTTCTACTCTTACGTAGAGTCTTTATGTTTGAAATTTTTTTTCTTCGCTAGGGATTGTAGTCTAAATATCTCATAATGGATCGTGTAGGAGACGACGAAGAAACAGATGTTCCCTCCAGCGCGATTAAAGGGATTACTAACCAAATAGATCCCCTCGCTGGAACTCGGGAGAGAGATTTGAATTACAATGGCGATGTTGACGACGTCCTACCTGTGATTAAAATAGAAGACGAAGAAACAGCTGAGGACAGTAGAGTTACATCTGCTTCTGATTCAACGACGATGAAAAATGAAGAGATGATACAGGGAGAAGATAAAGTAGTTCAAGTGGAAACGAAGCAAGGCGTAAGTGTTCCAGATAATGGCAAATCCATGGATGGGGACAATTCAGTAATTAGCTCTGCCAATGACCTCATCAGAGGTGGCGCAGAATCCCCCGGAGAGGAAAATAATGAAGCGAGAGGCGGGTCAGAGTTGGCAGGAGGGGTCGTTGATACGAATCCTCATGTAGAAAGAATGGTCGATACAGATCCATTTGGGAAACTGTCCCTCAGTTTGCGAGGAGATGATTTCGTTAACGTAACTGACTACGTCTACGATTACGATAAATTGAATGGTCTACTGATAGTCGGGGGCGACATTGATCAATTACCTTTGGGGATATCTAAACTTTCTAATTTAGAAACTTTATCCCTTCAGTGGTGTAACTTAGCTACATTTCCATGTGAAATGTTGTACCTGCGAGAGCTAAGATACGTCGACCTCAGCGGTAACAACATCACAGGATGGCCCATTGCCATCAGCCAACTGGAAAAACTTCAGCATTTGATTTTCACGGACAATATGTTGACGGAAATCCCAGAAAAGTTTTGCGATATGCTAAGTCTCAGGGAAATTATTCTGTCGCAGAATAGGCTAACATCAGTGCCTTCAAATTTTTCAAAGCTCAAGTATGTCACAGTCTTAGAACTAGCAAACAATTGTTTCGAGTGGATACCCAAGTCGGTCTTTGCACTCGACCAACTGGTGAAGCTCGATCTCGGGGGAAACAAATTGACGTCTCTTCCTGCGGACTTGGAATATCTTTTCAATCTCAGAGAGCTGTACTTGGACCGAAACAATTTCAGATATCTTCCTGTACAGGTCTTCTGGCTCCCGGAACTCGAGGAGTTAAACGCCTCGGGGAATTGTCTTCGAGAACTGTCTCCAGAAGTAGGGAAGCTGATTAACCTTCAGATATTGAATCTAAATTTCAACCGACTAACCCGTCTTCCGGTGGAAGTATGTTCCCTCGTAGATTTGCGGTTTCTCGGTCTGAACGGCAACCGGCTGACGGCATTACCCAACCGCCTGAGTTATCTGCACAAGTTAGAAGAGTTGTACGTGGCTGAGAACGAATTAACTGAACTGGCCGACGATGTGTGCATGATACCCGAACTCTGCGTACTCGAACTCCATGGAAACAGACTTAAGACGTTACCCGTGGAAGTGGCTAATCTGCGCCTGGTTTCATACCTGAAGCTTGACAAGAATGACTTTACCGATTTCTACACGGGAATCTGTTGCCTTCAAGATTGCGAAAAACTTTCGATGGACGGCAACCAGCTCTGTGACCTCCCTGTAGAAATGGAGCACATGATCAGTCTTGTAAACCTCACATTGAGTGGAAACGCTTTCAGGGAATTCCCCGATCAGCTGTGCGACCTCAAGACGCTCCAGTTTCTGGATCTCAGTAGAAACGGTATTTCGTCTCTGCCTTTCGAGATCCACCGACTCACAAAGTTGCGAAGACTTCAGCTAGACGAGAATAAGTTTGAAACGTTTCCGGACGCTCTGACGTATCTACCGAAATTGGAGCTACTCTCCTTGTCTGACAACCGGCTGATCGATTTACCGGAGGAAATGAACAAGATGGAATCACTGCTAGAACTGAATCTGTCAAACAATAACTATGCCTTGTTTCCGGATGCTGTCTGCACTTTAGGGTCACTCGTTACCTTCCAATTTTCTCAAGAAAGTGGGTCCAGAGTAAAATTCCTCCCTTTTCTGATTGGCAATCTGAGAAGTGTTCAGGAACTATTTCTAGAACACAACGATATAGAAGAACTCCCCGGCAGTATCGCAGAACTCCAGCAGCTGAGAATTCTATCATTATCCGATAACAAATTGAGTGCGCTCCCGCCGAGTTTTTGCGACTTGCCAAATTTGGAAGGCCTCTGGTTGCATGGTAACAGGCTGACCAAACTTCCCATTGACTTTGAGAAACTGAGAAAGATATCAGACCTGCGGCTTGAAGATAACCCCCTCTCTCACCCACCTCCAGAAGTTTGCTGCGGTGGAGCAGTGGAACCCATCACGAGGTTTCTCATAAGTGCAGAAGAAAGACTAGGTAAGAAACATTGTAAAATCTCCGGTAACTCTAAATTTATATTTGATTTCTACTGATTTTTCAAACTGATTTTGCAAATATTCGGAAATCAGAACTGTCTAAAAAAAAAAAAATGCTAGCATCTGACAAGCGTTTGGGGAAATGATATTAAATATTGCCTCCTTGTTTGCAGAATTTCACCAAGGCTATACAGTAACTTGCATCTTTAAACAGGGTTTATTATCATGCATGACTGGTGTAAGTTTTTTTTATACAGTGTTTTAATGTAGCTTACAATTCTTAAAGAATGTCTTGTTTCAACTCGAGCCAAAACAGCTACAACTCAAAGAAGGAAAGAATACAGTCTCAAAGTTTGGTGAATATGACTAGAGTCACTCAAGTGAAATCATTTGCATAACAATAGAAGCACATTTCGAGAAGTAAAATTTTGATAATATTCTGGCTTTGACCTCTATTATCAATGAACCTTGAAAAACCTTTTGCTGTATAATTTTTGTCTCAATTTATTATTTTATTTTAGAGGGGGGGGGGGCTGTTCTTTCCTTTTACCCCAAAATAGCAAAGTTTGCAAGTTATCCTTTCTTTCTTTTCCTTTTTCTACCCCTCCCCCCCCCCTCACCCTTGCACTTACCTTTCAACCCTAAGAATGATGCCAAATATGCATGAAGGCTAGCAAGTAAAAAGGACTTTTAAACTAAATCAGTCGATCTCCCTCGGCACACTCCAGAAGCACTCTAGAGATGGATATTTCTGCCAGGTAAAAATCTCGCAACCCACAGAAAAGTTTGCATGGCCCACTATTAGCTTGCGCTGTTTAATTTGGGGACAGTAAATGCCAGGCATCTTCAGGTAGTAAAGTTTGTTAGGTCGTAGCTAGTATTGGTCATGCAACCCATGGTCCCGACAACCACTAGGTGGTCTGTTGAAAAAGATAATACCGGTCCACCACACGACAAGGGAGTGGTCTGCAAAGAATGTATTTGACGGGATATCTGGCACAGTTAGCCTGGTCGTCTGTGGTAGTGGCTTTTACACACATACAAGTACTATTTACAAACATTCCCATCCTGACACTCTGGGATCATTTCCACGAGATCTTGATTAACAAATCATTTTCATTTATTAACAAATACAGTATGTCATGATTAGACTATGTGTGTGTAGTAGGCCTCATTAATGACGCTGGAAGATTCAGGGTGTATCACCATACAAATTCTATTCGTTTGTTTGTTCATAGGACATGGCCACCTGGGTCAGAAACGATGATTAACGCTGGTCTAGGCCTAACTCTTTGATGCTTGTTTGAAACTTACAAAAAATTTCCTTCTAGAATGATATACATAAGTATGTTGGAATATATAAGCATGTTAATAAAACAGACAATCTAGGTTCTGTTTCAGGTTATCTGACGGCAAGAGAATTCAAACAGCATGTGCATGCACTCCGCTCGATCGAGCGACTTGCGGTCGTAAGACTGAACGCGGAAGTCCATAATTTTTTTGGCACTTAAAAATGAACTGTTTCTTTCTCTCTCTTGATTGAAGATGTGCTGATGAGAAAGATGTGCGAATGTGTAGCGGCTAACGTCCGTGAACGGGAAGCCCACGATTTGATGAGAGTGTTCCACTTCAGCAAGGAAGAGATGTTGAACCTGGAGAAGGAACACAGGACCGCCCCACCAGAAGCCCTCACCCAGAAGGTCCTGTCTATCTGGAGGGAGAGACGGACCCACTCGGCGACCCCGACCGAGCTGATACGGTACTTGAAACTGATAGACATGGAAGCGGTCGCCAGAAAGCTAATAGCTATCAAAGTGTACTCTGAGGTACATCAGATGTGATGAACGAAATGCCAGGCATGAAAACGAAATTTTTCTTAAAAAATCCAACCTAGTCATTTCCACTGTATCATATAAGAAAGTTTCAGCCCAACTTCTTCATAAGAGAACACAAAAGTGGATGCATTATTTTCGCTACTTTTTTTTTTTTTAATTTTTAATTAAAAAAAAAAATCAATTTTTGGCCATGACATGTGGTATAGGATTGAAGTCATTTATATTTGCTTTTGAAAATTTTGGGACAATATCTCTCACAAGTGTTGCCACTGACAAACAGGGAGCTGTGTATGTGTTCATACATGAGTGAACATAGACATGTTACAACATAGGAAGGTACTAACCTTGTCACAGATGATTATTTAAATTTAGTTCCGAGAAATGTTTTATACAATGTTTTCTGACTTCATGTCTTTAAATATATTTTCCGCCTCGTATTTGTGAGAAAAATAAACGGGCTATAAAAATGGAATTTGTGCTCTGTATGAAATCTCTTGCCTTACTTGGAAGTGGGGATATTCAGTCTTTTCATTTCATAACTTGCATAAATTAACATCACTCTGTAAAAAAAAAAATTCCAACTGCTTTCGATGATTCAACTACATAGCAAAACCAGTATTGAAGAAAGACTCAGTCTTAAATGACTAGAAAACACAGCTGTTTCTGAGCATGTTCGTGTAATTTTAACAAAATGTCTTCTATTCTGATGTACAAAGCATTTACGCAGAATGAAAAAAAGAAGAGAGAGAAAAAACGAAAGGAAACACACAATGATGCAGCACAGCGATATCTTACAAAAAAGAACCCCCACCACCATGGACGGCTGATGACTCGTTCACAAACATCCAACTGGTGTATAATATAAAATATTTCATTTTGAAGGTGACTGTGAAATAAATTCCGACCACTGCTCGGTCGTAAACTAGGTTTGGCTGCAAAGTGACAAATTTGTTTGCTAACAAGCCATTGAGTTGATAAAATAAAATGTTTCTTTTTAAGATCTTAAAGCATTCTTTTAAACATTTATATTAACTTTCTTCTTTTTTTCCCCCACCTCTCTCCTTCCAAAACTCTTCTGTACAGTTTCTCTGTTGAAACAAATTTTGAACAAGGAAAAGGAAGAACACACAAATGAAAATATTATAAACAATTTTTTTTATAAATCTTCCAGACTTCTGAAATGACTGACTAACAAGACAAGGACGTTGCTTGCTTGAAGGCGACACCAACCCAATCATCATCTTTGACATATATGATAGAGATTTTTTGTGAAGGACAACTCTTCCTCCCCTCCCCCCCCCCACCCCGTTCTATTTGGGATACATCCCAGTCAGGGAGATGCAATTTTGTGGACAATGTGATGTCATGGTGCCAATAGGGTCTTAAACCTGTTTAATTTGCTTTCTGCTTCTTGCCGTAGTTTCAAGTGTTGACGATGAAACCAATGTCATCACAAGAAGGTTCAATATTTTAGATTCAGCATGGGCAAAACCAATCTCCATGACATAAAATAGAGATAATTCATAGGGGGGGGGGTATGGGGGGGGGGATTAAGCACATGTGGCTTGGTGATGCCATATTTAGACTTGACCAAGTCTTAATCCTCATTTGATTTGATTTTATTCGCACTCAGATTGTTCAAAATACAAATATCATGTGATAGGGACCACTAAACCTGTGATATCTCCCAAATCCAATAAGATTTTTTCTCAGCTGCTTGGGGAAGCTGTTCATAACGGCAGAAAATCTCTATCAGGCATAGACCAACAATGATGATGGAAGGGTTATGTGTCGCATTCAAAAGCCTACAAAATCATGACTGTAGCCAAAAGCCAAAGAGGACAATTTACCAACAGTAACTACTTTATCACGACGAGATGAACCCATGGCTCGTCCATAAACTTTTGGAAACACGATCGAATGTTCAAAGCTCATATAATATGATATTTAAAAAAAATATCAAAGCACTGGCGCAATTCGTCATCCATTTTATGTTTTCAAATTTTCCCTTTTGAAGTTTTCCCTTTTTTTAACTTCTTTTTTGAAAAAGACCTATTGTTAACAGAGACAATAAAGTTATTGACAGGAAGAAACCATCTGCCAAACAAACCATCTGCTAGGGATAAAAAGATATGTCACGTGAGAGATCTAATTTGCTTACAGCCTCATTTCTACCCCTACATTTTTACCAGGGTTCGCCCCATAAATTTTTAAGCTATTCGTCATGTAATCTACACCATGATAGAAGATGCTTAGTCTGTATCTAAACCTGTAACGACTATTAAAGGAACGGGTATGTCGAAAACTAAATTCTTTTAGTAAAAAAAAAAACAACATTTATCCTTTCGTACAACATCGAACATTTGCATCTGTATTAAATGAAACCTCTTAATAACTATGCCTGTTTACAATAACTTCTTGTAATCCAGGCTACAATAACCAATAATCACATTGACCCACTTTTAAGGACCATCCAAATGGTTGAAAATGTTGGAAAATTATCACAACACATTTAAAGCATGGGTCACACTACTATTTTGTTTAATTCATAGAATAGAAAATTATTAACCTCTTGTTTAAAACCATTTTTAATTCTGTTTTTTGTTGATGTTGCTTTTTCTTTTTTTACTACTTTCCACTGGTACAGTAGTAACACAGAGCTAGTGAATGACCTCCAGAGCATTTTGACTAAACGATTCATTAAAGTACTGATAATACAAGGCAGTAAGCTTTCTGATGTTTTTGGGGGCATAAAATACCATTCTCAAGCCCTGTCAACTTAATTTCAGGATGTTACTGCCTTGCCTCGCATACATAAATTGACACAGAGATCCACAGGCGATAACAAGTCGCCTTGCTAGGTTTTTTTGCCTCAAACCCTGCTCCCATACCCCCACCCCCCCCCCATTTCTCCCAATCAAAATTCAACTTTTACCCAAAAGTGTATGCTGTTAATAATTAACCGATTCCAAAATGTAACCAACTTTTGTCAATACATCCTGTCACTAACAGCCAAATCACAACATATTTGTGTATTACCAGTCATGTCACGCTGTGCCAGGAGACTGTCACAATGAATACGTTGTGAATATCAGCCAAACAGAGTTGAGTATTTGTGTACTTTTCATCACATAAAAATCACATTTATTATACATTACATTCTAAATGGTCAATGTCATTACTACATGCTTGCCTTCTCACAGATAACCCCCTTCTCTTCCCCCATCCAACCTCCCCCCCCCATCACCAGCTGATCGGTGGTCATCTTTCTCGGTCCTCGACACACGGCCTTCCTGCCACCTGAGCTTTGAGAGGTCACACTGTGACACCGTCACACATGCTCAAAAATGTCATTAAAACCATTAAAACAAACTGTTTTATTAGACTGCAGTAGTGCAATCAATTAACCTGCTTATGTAACAGACTTAAGAAAAGGTGTTATATTTTATACGTGACATTAATTCTACTGAATTAGCAATGTCCAATGATGGCTAAAGGTTGTGAAAGGAAAAATTAATCCATGTCAAGGTAAAAATAGAGATAGAGAGAGAGCAAAACAAGAGAGGCAAATATTTACAATTTAGCTGCAGAAACTATTAAAAAATTCAGAGATGCACAGGAGGTTCATCTAAATTCTAAAATTATTATTATAATAAACGACAATATGATGATGATGATACTAATAACACTAGTAGTAGTAGTAATAATAATAATAATACTAATATGATAAGGTGCATAAAGAGAAGGTATCTGTTTAATAAGTCCATCTATTTTATGCAGTTCGCACACATAATCATTCAATGCCCTCGAGGCGGACATACTCTTTGGTTAATTCACACAACATAAATATTTTTTTTAAATCAAAAATGTAAAGTCATAGAAAGTTAGTTATTTCGTCTTTTTTTTTTATCTTTACCTTTTTAAAGACAAAAAGAAAGAAGTTTGACTGTTTTTAAAGCACAAGATTAGACACAAACTCGAGTTGTCAAGTTCTCCGAGAAATTAAATGATATAAGTACTTAATGAGAAAGGAACTATCGACTATTTAGCACAAAGAACTTTAAAGTGGGTTCTAATAAATACTATAAAAAAATTCAGAAACCCTGCCCCCCCCCCAAAAAATAAATAAATACATTTATTATTCAACATCACTACCTATGCACAAGGTGAAAATTTAACTCATCAAGTGTCATTTGATATTTTCCCCCTTTCCAACAAAAAAGCCAAACACTTTTCACTTAACTAAGGACATCTTAAATGTTCATTTACACATAGAGGCTAGAGCACACTAAATTTTTCAACAATTTGATTAAACAACAGATTATGCACTGTTTCTATTAGGTATCAATACACCATGATCACTTGTGCAAATGTATATATCCTAACCCACCCCCGGTCCTCTCCCCAACCCCCATCCCATCCTCACCCTTGGCTTCCTCCCCCACCCACTGGCTTGCTCCCCACCCCAACCCCTTCCCTCCCCAACCATTAGAATTAATTTCTTTGATCTTTCTATACAAACACTTTCAATTCATCACACGTCAATGTTTCAACAATAATTACATATTGCTGGTCTTGCCAGATGACAAATGAAAAATATTTTTCTTGAAACCTTAATCTAAGAAATATTCTAAAGGCACAAAGCCCCCTCTCCCTCCCCCTAGGTGTTTGTTATCTATCACAATGTTTTGAAAATATCGGATTTTTGCCCTTCTTCTTCATCATTTTCTTTTCTTTTTTAAGTTGCCTAAATTTTTAAACTAAATTAGTGCTTGTTTTTTTCATTTCTTGTAGGCTTGGTGGGGGAGGGGGATGTCTCATGAAAATAAATCCATACAATTGGTTGACTTCTCTGGTGGTTTTTTTTTTCCCTTCCCTTTTCTTTCCTTTAGATCTGCGATAATGTTACATTTGTTCTTCAGTGCATCCTTCATTGCTAGCTTCCTGAACTTGCCCACATAACTTCTACATTGTTACAAATGCTACATATCATTTTACAAACCTTTACTTTATTACTTTTTTTTTATTTTTTTGACCAAACCACAATTACAAATTTAACTCCTACAAGTCTTTCACCAAAAAAAAAATCAACCCTCAAAAATGACATTCTCCATTAATAATTCAAATGCTAATATCTCAGAAATTAACAACTTGCTTTCAAACTACAACTTTTCTAAAAAAAAAAGAAAAAAAAAATTAAGCTAATGCATCATGCATTTTAGATAGCAATTTACAATTCTACTATTTTGCAGCATAAGCCAATATTTCATGTTTTGAATAGAAGAAATAAAAAAAAAGTAAATATTTGTTTATATCATGATAATCAAGCCAAAAATAAAGGAACAAAAGAAGGAAATTCATGCCCTTGTAATACTTAAAAGACACAAAAGTTTTTCTATTTACAATTTTTTTCCTCTTCTAAGAACAACACACATGCAGAAAGTCAAAACTTAATAACAAGTAAATGCAACGACTAACTGCATTTATAAATCCAAAAATTCGCCTTCGTTAAATAGTAGCCCGCCGTCTTCTCTATCAACTTTTCGGCACCATTTGAGAAAGATAAATGAATCTATTGTTATGTGCTAACAATAGTATTATGTACACTTTTCTTTAATGATATCTAGAATTTACAATGGGTCTGAAAAAATACAGACAAATAGATTAATAATACCAGTAAACTTTCTCTTTTGGACAAAAGTAGGCTAAGGAGGAAACCCCCCAAAATAAAACAGATGAGAAAGAAATGTCCTGTCAACATTTTCATTTTTTTTTTTTTTTGTGACCATGTTACATCAAGGTTTTGCTATCTATTTATGATCATTTTAGTCTATTCATAAAGAGTAGGCAACCAAGCTTCCAAAAGTGAAAGCAGCTAGGACATAATTACTGCTGCATTTTTTGGGGATTATTTTGTCTTGGACAAACTTCCACAAAGTTCAATTGAGGACTTTGCCTTCAAACAGCTTTAATAAATCATCTACATGGCAGAAGATGGTGTCAAGAGAGGGCAATCATAGCTTTCTACATTTCAATTTGTTTGTTTGAAGATGAACAGATTCATTTGGTGATTTGGAAAATTGTTAAAGTAAACAACTTTTTGCACTTTTTGTCTTGAGGGGGTGGGGGGGGGGGCAATTGTAACAAATCTTATAGTTATTTGATTATAACGTAAAATATGATCAGTATTGATCAATCACTCTAAGATGCCATTTTACATTTTTTTTGTCCTATAATGACTGATTTGCAACAATGATGAAATTAATTCATACATCAATATTTCATCAAACAAATGCTCTTCTTAGAATTTTTGTAAATCACTAGTCAAAGCAAAATTGGAAAGTTAAAAAATTATGAATTTTGAACACTGTTTTTTGAAATTGAACCTGGAATTGTCAAAGCTAGTAGTGTGTCTTCTGTTTTTTATGGGCTTTTAAGCATAAAAAAAAATCCGATACGACTCACAGAGTAATTTTGATGTTGCCATGGTAGCGACCGCAATTCACACTCACTTCAGTAACTTTAAGACGACGAAGATCAGGAGAAATTGTTAAGGATTTTTTTCTCTTTATACAGGCATTAAGTATCCCCTTCCTCTCTCCCACCCCAATTTAATGAAAACATACTCAACAACATCTGCCCCGATTATTATACACACATTATGCTACGTTGTAGGTTATGTATACACTATGTACTTATGCTATCGACAACTGTTGAATGGCCTAAGCTAAATCTTAACCACAGTACCAGACTTTTGAGAGGTTGTTAGCATGTACAGAGAGGTTGCAAGACCATTAGCAAGTTGTTCTGACTGGAACTGGTTGGTGTTTAATGATTCATTGCAAAACACAACCTTGAATAATTAAAATTGGCATTTTAGTTGATAAAAATGCATATATCTGATAAGTTGTGCAAAAAGCTTTTCTTTTATGCACTCAGTAAGAATGCTTTGCAATATGCAAGAAAAAGTGCCACAGACTTCAGCCAATGACAGGCTTCTCTGTAGCTTTGAAGGATGTCAAGCATTCAAAGGAACCTACACACACTATTAAAACTGTTTGGACTGGAGTCTGTTTTTGTGGAGAGATATTTGATGCTAATGAGGTAATTATCTCTCAGGCCTGCCCCACAACCGATCACCAACCGTCATTTCCCAATCCCTGTTACATTAAACAATGTCTTCACCTGGGCCAGATGCTATTAGCCAGCAGGTAGACTGTATGAGACGGATATTCAATGCACACTATGACCTAAAATTGTCCACAAATTAGCACATTAATTAGCATTTTCCATTCCCGAATCGCACGTTGTTTTTTCTCAGTGTTCGAAATGTCAATGGAATTTTCAATAATTCCTTATACAGGAATCACTATGCATATTTGTTACATTTTCTCTAATACTGACTACTCCTGCATTTAGTATTAGACAGTCCTATAGAATTAGCACACAAAAATTTTGTACAAAAATTAAAGAGGTATTTCGTGCAGGACAGTAAATACCTCTTAGCTACTCTGTCTATTTTCAATGAATACTAAAGTATTAACCATATTCAGAAATATGGCAGGTAAGGAAGAGATTTAATGTCTA
>KN882256.1:102655-137495 GCA_000934455.1 Apostichopus parvimensis
TGATGGTGGTGCACCGCCTAAATAGTGACGTATAAGCTTCAGTTGTACATCACCATATAAGTTCTTCTATCCGTCCTCCCTAAATTTAAACACGTTCATTATTTGTTTAGATGCAATTTAAAGCCTATATGGGTGTAAATTTTACCGATCTAAGGGTACCTTTCATCGAAAATGTCGACGCTCCTTGCCAACCGATGATGGCGCTCCGCTTAGATAGTGACGTATAACAAAAGTTGTACATCATCATCTGACCATATGTTCTACTATCAATCCTCTTCAAATTTTTAAACAATAATTAACTATCTAGATACAAATTGCAGACATGAGATCCATATTTCAAGGATGGGTACATGCAGCTTAGAGCACTCGGGAAGTGCCGTTTCCGGCCATCTGGAGGGTTTGTAAAGCCAGAAAATTTCTTCTACGCTCCGCGCCAACCGATGGTGGCGCTCCGCTCAGATAGTCTTGCTGGCAGGTTTGTCCCCCCCCCCCCACTTTCACAACTCAAATCCCGCCCCTGCCTAGCACATTGGCAATTTTGTGATGGCAAATATACATCTTGGGGTGAAAGTTCGCCCAATTCTACATTTTGTATGTAGTGAACAATATATTTGGAGGATATACTATTTGATCAAACATGTAAAATGCTTGCAGGTGGTTGTTGTGGATTATCTTTCATTAGGATCATTGATCAAATCCTTAAACTTCTCAATAACAAACCCACTATGCTACTGGATTATTCTAATAATGTACCTCTCCTAACTTTGTGCGTACATTTGCCCACCTCGACGTGCACAGCATGGAAGTGAAAAGTCAAGGCCAGGGTCGGAAATAAGCGGGGCGACGGGCGATTCGCCCTCGCAAGTGCTAAAAAAGCCCTCCTAAAGCACATTTGCGAGGGCGAAAAGAAAAGAGAAATATAAGAAA
This sequence comes from Apostichopus parvimensis, assembly GCA_000934455.1. Classification (NCBI taxonomy): domain Eukaryota; kingdom Metazoa; phylum Echinodermata; class Holothuroidea; order Aspidochirotida; family Stichopodidae; genus Apostichopus; species Apostichopus parvimensis. The sequence continues at coordinate 103,583 of KN882256.1, forward strand.
ATCGCCCTCGTAATATCAGGTGTCTGTGTCAAATTAATTGTGACATGCTTTTACTTTAGCTAGGCATTGTAGTAGCAGCACGAATCGCGCAAACAGTTCCCACAATCCTGCATACAATTTTAAGCAGTGCCGGAGGGTCACGCACAATCACCGGCAACTTTCCGCACAATCACCGGGACCTTTTCGCACAATCACCGGGACCTTTTCGCACAATCACCGGGACCTTTTCGCACAATCACTGGGACCTTTTCGCACAGTCACTGGCAAATGACGGCCTCCACTAAGCAATTTCAGTACCAGCGACAATAACCTAAAATCCCTACAAATCTTCGACCACACACCTAACTTCACACTAAGTTAACATCTGTTTATTCGCTCAAGTTGTGTTGCAAATAAAAAAAAGATATCCATGAAAAATCTTCGACCAAATATTAGCCAACAACCACACTAAGTCAATGGGAAATGTAGCCTAACCATCGGTTTGCGCAAAAGCAAAACAATACTTTGCGTAGGTTTTTTTACATACTTTCCTTGCTGCTATCGTCGTGCGCATCGTAGCCGAACATCACACGAAGTCAACTGGAAAATCTAGCCTAGGCATCTCTTTGTTCGCTGAAATTGTGACGCAGTTAGCTAGAACTAAAATATCTCTGAAATACTGCAACCTTCAAGCACATGTTAGCCTAACAAGCACACTAAGTCAATGGCAAATGTAGCCTAATCATCGGTTTGCAAAAACAAAACCAAACTGCGTAGCTTTGTTTACAACTTTCAATTTGCGGGAAATTGGGAGTTTGGAAGGTATGTGATTTTATCCACACACAAATACATACATGATTTAAGGAATGGGAACCAGCGGAAGTAAACCTGTGTTTTCTATTTCAGTTGATGGCTTATTCGTTTTTCGTCATATATTCGGTGGCTTGACATTATTTGCTGAACGAATTTTAGCGATTAAACTTTTAATGGATTTGCGAAACGGTCGCAACACTAGTAATAGGGCAATAGTGCTTACTTTATCCTGTTGAATGCTTACAAGCATTTCCGTAAACAGCATATTGAACTTTGGAAAAGAGCCCCCCTAAACCTTAAATAAGCCCTCGTTAATACATTAAGGAGGGCGTTTTCAACTTTTCATGTTCAAAAAAGCCCCCAAAGCCGAATCTTAATTCCTACCCTGGTCAAGGCTAGCTATTATAAATAATTTTCGTATTATAAGTTAATTGTGGGCCAAAAATCACAAATGCTCTACACAATAAGGCATTTTACTTATGTACGCTAAGCATTGTCCAGTCTTGCCTGTCTTCAGCAATACTGTTGGCTTAGGCTAAACTTTGGGTATATTTACTGTAACATTTGTATTCAAAAATTGTGCTATGTAAGCAATCAGTCATCACTTACTTGTTTTTGTAGAGTTTTTGTGACAAAATTGTCAAAGGTATGTAATTAAAATGAAGTTTAGCCTAGCTAGGGCAACACTAACATTACTGTAACTTAGGCTACACCATGTTAATGTTAGGCTTAGACTGAGTGAGACAAGTGAGAGCTGAGCTGTAATTTGCCAAAAATTTTATTCGTAATCAGCCAGCTGCACAGGGAACTTAGGTCTAAATATAATAATCCTAGGCTAGTCAATAAAGCATTTGGTAAAGGATTTAATATCTAGCAATTGGGGAAAATGATTACGGTATTACCTAGGCTTCCAAACTTAATCTCTAGGTAAACAATACAATAAAATAATACAATGACAGTATGCTACCGTAAGTGCACTCTTCTAAGACTGTATTATCATACTGTACTGTACAAGAGCGTAGGAACCGGGGGCTGGGGGCGCCAGCCCCCCCCCCAGTGAAAAATGTGGGGGCGGAAGTATCATTCCGCCCTCCCCCCGCTTCGTAAGTCAGAAAACCCCTTTTCATTTCTCAATAAATGATAACAACATTCGTCATTTTACTCATTTATGCTATTCCCGCTTCCCTCATTGCACGAATTTGTTGGCTACCGTACCCTCGATCTCGGAACCGGAACCATGCATAGCCGTAGCATGCCGTATTGCCATTTTGCACGTGAGTGAGCGATATTCCGTGAGTGAGCGATATCGATGACGGCCGGGGAAATCATTGAAAGCAACGACAATGAGTGGGACAAAACGTCTCCGAAATGAGTGCAACCTCCAGGAATTCTTCCGGAAGAAAGTCGCTAAATTTACAGGTTGGTATATCCCTTTATCGTTAAGAATGACAAGAAAGATTATGTGGGCGGACTGAGTTACGTACGGACGGAACCGTCGGTTCGTTACTCACCCGTACAGGACATGTAGCCGTGAATTGTACACAATTCCCGTACGCTAGCCTAAGCTCCACTAAATTAATCCCTATCGATTCGAACACCTAGCCTAGGCTAGGTAAATTGGGAATGTAATTTAAAATGAATGACATTTCAAGACCGATATTTCTTCTTTATGGAATTTGCGGAGTAAAAGAAATGAAAAATGACTCGGGGGTGTGTCACTTGACCTCGAATTGTCAGTCACAGCAGTGACTCAAAAAATGTGCGAATTACAGTAAGTCTTGACACAACAAAACACAGCTCTCATAACGAAATGTACATTTCATTACAGAAGATGTCACAGATGACCAGTGTGCCAGCCAAGGAGGCAACGGGGTATAGGTCCACGGCAGCGGCCGCTGAGGATGTAATAGAGATTCATGCCGAAGACGACACCACAACTGCGAGTACAAGCACACATGAAAGGTGAGATTGTCTCCTTTGTGATTCCTTGCCAGAGGCCAGATCTATGATGGTTTGCCAGGCATGTCATTGTGACGGTGTGCTACTTTATTGTATACATGAAAAGGCAAATGGAGAATGCGGATGTGTACGAAGTACAAACCAAGTCTCCGGATGCCTTAAATTTACCTAAAGGTTGAAGTTTCATCCACCATTTTATGCATTATACTTTTGGAATAGAGACATGCATTTCATGTAATATGGATATTCCTCTTTGGTTTGCATCCAAGACGGAAGTGAAAACTTAGGTTGTGAAGGTGGCGGAAACCATGTACCAAATGTGTGGTCCAGTGGTTACAGCAGCTGTCTTTCAAATCAGGGGGCATATTGAAATCTTGGTTGGGTCAAAATTCTAGGGACGAAAGGCACTGTAAAGATGTCAGATATTTTGGTATTATTTCATTTACGCTCATATATTTGTTTCCATTATCATAGAGCATGTGAAGACGACATCTCCCGTGAAAAAGCCTGTGATGCAGAATGCTGCTCTGGGTGAGAATCTCCGTACCAGCCCAAGGATGATGCAGTTATCCTGTCCACAAAGAAGAGGGTGGGAAACAAGAACGAATTCCGCTCGTTCCAAGTGCAGTGGTACGAGAAATTCCCATGGCTTCATCTGTGTGCCACCAGAAGGAGAATATTCTGCTTCACCTGTATGTCCGCGATAAGCATCAACGTAGTCGCTGGAAATACACTGGTGGAAGCGAGTTTCACGGAAAAGGGCTTCGATAATTGGAAGAAGGCCCTTTCTTCATTCCAGCGACATCAGCAGAGTGACCTCCATAGATAAGCAGTGTTCAAGAAGATGCAGGCCGGGCATGGTGTGGATCGCTTGCTGGAGCATAAGGGCAGCATACTCCATTCCACAAGAAGGCAATAGCTGCTAAAGCAGCTGGACTGCCTGCGATTCTTGCTTCGCCAAGGACTAGGCATCAGGGGGCATAAAGAAGTTGAGGGAAACCTGAGGCAGCTATTAAAGTTGGTTGCAATTGACAACAAGGACATCAAGACCTGGCTAGACAGCAAGGACTATCTGTCTCCTGTAATCGTCAATGAAATGATTCAACTCATCGGCCATTCAGTTCTGCGGGATCTGCTCAGTGACATCAGAGAGGCTGGGATGTTCGCCATCATGGCTGATGAGACCAGTGACCTGAGCAACAAAGACCAGCTGTCGATATGCATCAGGTGGGTGGACTCTGGCTTGAAAATCCATGAAGACCTCATCGGATTTGTTCATGTGATTCACACTGATGCCGAAACCTTCAGCAAGACGATAAAGGATGTGCTGATCCGATGTGCTCTGCCACTTTCGCAATGTCGTGGGCAGGGGTATGACGGGGCTGCAAACATGATGGGTCACCTGAGGGGTGTAGCCGCTCGGATACGACAGGATGAGCCTGCAGCCATCCATGTGCACTGCTGGGCACATTGCCTGAATCTTTGCTTACAGGAAGCTTCACGAGCTCCACCACGGCGACTTGATGATGGAGGGCCGGCTCACATATATGCGACCCCTGAGGACTACTACCGCCATCTGTACTGTGAAGCCAGCGACCTAGTCATCGGTGAGATGGAACGTCGATTTTCCCAGGAGTCCTTCCAGATTCCAAGGGACATTGAGCAGACCTGCTCTCTGCTGCGAACTGGGACGGCACTGGACCCGAAGTTACACCAAGTCAACAGGTGGCTGATCAATACAAGCACGACATTGATTGCCAACGATTGCATAGGCAGCTGAACATGCTACCAGAGCTTATCCGTGTCGCAAAGCAGACTCCCGGAGTGCACCAGGGCCTAGTCAAAGTCACGAAGGTTCAGACAGTTGTGGACATTCTGCTACAAGCCCCAGGGAGGAGGGCAGATGTTCAGCGAAGTTGCCAAGTTGGCCAGAATATTGATGACCATAATGGCTTACGTGAAGTGCCAAAAAGAGATGAAATAAAAGACCAACATTTGGCAATTGCAACAGAGAAGCTGGTGAAGTCTCCAAGCCGTTTGTACGCTCTGATGAGGGAAGGCATATCAGAAGCACACCTCGGTCTGCTCTGGCGTCATCTTTCTCTGGAACACGTGTCTTACATAATGGACTCACAGAGACCTACTCCATCAAGAGTTGTAGAAGCTCTTCGTACCGCAGATGACTTGAGACCTCAAGAAGAGTGTGTATTCTATTTCTTAACACAGTATATACGATCACTAGACACTGATGATCTTCTTAACTTTTTACTGTTTGCAACTGCATCAATCCACCTGCCAGAAGGAGGAATAACAGTGTCTTTTGTTGCCACCTGAAGACTGCTGCGCAGGCCAGTGGCACATACTTGCTCCAACACACTGGAAATCAGCACAGCATACAACAGCAGCCAAGAATTGAGCGGGAAATGATTTTGTATTTGAGAGATAAGTATTCCTACCAATACACACTTCCATAAACAGTCTCCCTTTCCATATCTCTTTGTTCATGTACGTGTTGACTTTTTTATTACATTTAACTCAGGGTTCCCACGCAGTAGCCATGACCTTCAGGTTTTAATGTTTCTTACATTCCATCCATTTGTGGCAACTATTTTTGCATAGACGATTTGATACTTTAAATTTTAGATTAACTTTTAGACGTCGATTCTTGCCCTCTTGTTTATTGAAACATGTGTATTATAAAGAAAATGCTTAAAGGGTGTCAAATAAGTCTAAATGCTTTTTTTCACAAAGATGCAGAGGGGTTGCAAGTCACATTTGAAGATTACATTTACTAAAATTAATTTCACTTAATCTTAAGATATCAGTGTTTTATTCTTTCCAATTATTGATAAGTATCTGGTCTTTCCTTATAGTTTTTGTGTTTAGAATCAAGTACAATTTAACATAGCTTCCGTTTAATAATAATGTGCTTACAACTCAAATAGACAGGAGCAACTCACAAATGTGCTGAATTCCCAAAAAAGTCTCAACAAAAGACAAGTTGCAAACTGAGTGAACTGATTTTGATGAGCTATGTAATGACCCAAAAAGTCATTAACATCTACCTGGTAGTAAAGCCTCTCCTTTTTCAGCTACAGTATATGTTTGTAATGTCATTTGAGGTATATTGCTTGTATGTTATGAGAAATGTTATACATCTTCTTTACTTTTTGTTATCAATTACCATTGCTCTTTTATTTTAGTGCTGTTCCATTTAACTGCAAGGATCACTATCATAGTCAAGGTAATCTCTATAACAAAGATTCTTGTATAAGCATTAATTATATATCAGTGGTCAATTTTTTTCATAAAGACGAGAGGGACACAGACAGCTGTTATCGCAGAGCAATATATTCTACCAACACAGTGATAGTGTTGTTTTGTTCATACCGCAGACTCTCATTTCATTCAACATGAATTGATCTGTATTAGTTTGAACTTAATAATCTTTTTGTATTTAGACTTTAAATATGATACTTCACATTTTCTATGAAAGTTACATTGGCTGACCCAACTTGATATTACCAATGAAATACCTCTAACTGTGTGGGTTGTGGTTATACTTTTCAATAGTCCACATACCATTGCATACTGATTAACTATGTACGTTACCTGTACCTCTTAATCTCTTTTGGACGTGTCTCCAGCTGCTTTTTACAATCAGTTGCATGTAAAGACATACTTCAAATTTCATTTAGGACAAATCTTATCATGATACCATAACAGAAATGTCTTGTTTTTAGGCCCTTACCACAAACTTATATTCCAACTTGCCAAAATATTCAAGTATGATTGGTGCATTTCAGGCTAACATTAGCCTTATGAAAGTCACTATTATTATGACTTATGAAAGTCAACATTAGCCTTATGAAAGTCACCTTTATCCATAAAAAATAAGAAAAAGCAAAATAAGCACATAATTTCAGCAAATGTATTCTGCCTTACTCATGATTTTTAGCTTTGCCTTTCTAAGATATGAATTTCACATATTATGTAAAGTATCAACAGTGATGTAATATCCCTTTTTTGTAACTCGGGTGTTTTCTTGCCTTTATAATAAATTTTGTTTTTAGTACAGACAATTTTGGTTTTTATCTTTCTCAACGTATATCGTGCAGGTTTGCAAATCATTTTACTGACAACTTTTTGTTTTCATTGAAGAGAGCAAACCAATAAGTCCGAATTTTCGAAACATGACTTAAACTGGCTGTCGGCTGAACAAGTTACATTCAGTTCACCTTTCCACTGGTGTTGTCAAACATCACAAAGGATGTTTAGGAAGGGTAAAACAAGAGATTTGACAGGATCAGCTGATGTTTGACACTTGAGTTAGGGCGACTGCTTATGCCATTTTAAAGAGTTTGAACAAGATAATCGCTGAATTTTACACCATTACATTTCCATCATAACAGTCATTGACTACACCTTATGTTTCTGGCATGTGCATAATAGATTATTCCCATCTTTGAGCCTGCCTCTCCTTAAAATACTCAGATAGTAGTTATGAATACGGTAAGTGCCAAATTAATGAGTTGTATTTATTTACACTAGTCCTTTTTGTATTTGTTCAACATGAATGTAGTTCATAGTTCATACTGCCGTAGATTTCCACGACCCTTAAATGCTCAAAGCCCCCCCCCCCCCAAATAAAAGTCAAATGATTTTGCAACATCCCATATTGCTGACCAGAAATGACCAGAGGTGCAGTGGTATTGAAATATTGATTAATGCATGCCTTTACATATAAGGATGAAGTTCAAACCATATTTCACTTCCTAAGTGATCATATTTTTTATTATTTATTTATAATTGATCCAAGGGAACTTAACCTCTGAAAAACAACACCGATCAACTACTCACCAATGGCTACATACAAACAAATTTTCACTTCTTCAGATATGGCATTTACAAGGAGTTTAGACAACTCTGGTGACCTCCATTGAAAACAATAGGGATTATCTACTCACCAAGGGTTATCATCATTTGCAATTGAACCAACTTTTACTTATCGAGATATACAGCTTACTAGGTTTTCAGACTTATACCTCTGTTGACCTCAAATGACCTTTGACCTCCATGAAAAACAATAAGGATCATCTGCTCACCAAGGGTTATCTACAAAGCAAGTTTGAAGTTCAAGCAACTTTCACTTCTGGAGATATGGTGTTTAGAAGGTTTTGAGAGTTTGTCACTCTTGACCTCGAATGACCTTTGACCTCCATGAAAAACAATAGGGATCATCTACTCACCACGGGCTATCTACAATGCAAGTTTGAAGTTCAAGCAACTTTGCCTTCTTGAGATAGAGTGTTTACAAGCCGAGGCGTCACACACGCCATCACCATCACATAGATTCCTTCGGCAAGGATTAAAAAATGAAAAACACATTTGCAGCTTATCGCAACATTTCATTTAGGATGGTGACACATCTTCTGTATTTCAATTCGCTACCCTCCATTGGTGTTGTCCACTGCAATTCTCACAGTTGCTGCATTTGATCGTTGTCAAGACCTTCTATTGAGTGACTGTCAATACCATCCATGGATACAGTACTTCCCACTGTTTGCTCATTGCCTTCTTCACCATTAGCCTCCAAGAGAGAACACAATTTTGCTTGTAGGTTGTCATCTTCCTCTTGAAACATCTCCCTTACTACTGTTGCTGTTGAGTTTGCGTTCTGTAGAAAACCATCCAGCCAAATTTGATGAGGTGTCCTACTTCGCTCTGTTCTAATATTTTGGCTGTTCCACTCATTTGTGAACTGTTCCTGGAGCTGATTGATTACATCCAGATACACAAATTTGAGTGCAAACATTTCTGTGGGGCTGTCAATGTGTAAGAGGTCACCTTCTAGTTTATAAAATTCTTTATAAAAAGTTCAAGTGACATCTTTGTCAACATCTCACCACAGACGCTCGATTCTTTCGTTATGTACTGACTGTCCAGTGATGTGGCTTTCCCGTCCACTTCCTCTTAACAAATTCATGAGAAGGGCAACATCAATCTTTTCACTGCCAAAGTCTGACCTGACACGGGAGGGAAGACCATACCTTTTTGCAGCTTGCACAAACGATCTCTGAACAACATCGGCCTGGTTAGTTGTAGAACAATTTAAGTACACAACCATTCGTGAATAACCGTCGATGCCACCATGTGTGACAAATCCCCATCTGTATGAAACAAAACAAATCTTCATATCATTTACAGTACTAAAACTTATGTTTGCAATCATGTCATGCGTTTCAGGTTTATTAGACATTTGGTTCTGTAATAATGGTGTTACAGGCAAAGCATCACAAAACAGTACAATAAACAGAAGGAACAAGAATGGAAAAATTAATTGAGGTTTTAATGACTTCATTACACTAGACTTCTGCTCGTTCACCAGAAATAGTTCTTAAAATATAAATGTCCTCAATAGCTTTTTGATCTACAAGTACACTATGGCATGGACAAAACACATCACTCTTCTGTGGCAAAACAGCCACAAAAGACAAAAGGGGTCATGTAGTCAATGTGATGCAACCACACACCAACTATGAGAAGTATCCATTATTACTCCCTTCAAATATTGTGTTTAGGTTTTCCGAGTTTGACCTCTGGTGACCTCAAATGTTGTGAATTGTTGTTCTCAGTTAGATGAATGTGACTCACGGAATTCATAGCCCAGCCAGTTCTCAGTTCTCAGACATTCTAAATGAACACACAAGATGACGAAATGTCTCGGTGAGGTAAATTTCCTCCAAGGTGGTAATCGAAAAGGTTTAAGAATTTTTACCAAAGGTGACCATATTTGAATATCTGGCACATTTGGGGCCAATACAGCATACCTTTAAGCTGGTTCAGCTGGGCTTAGGTGGGCTTTGGTTTGAAGCTGAGATTTTTGTGGTTAGAACAAGCAGGACTGACTTATAGCTTTGTGGGATTGTGACAAAACATTTTTTCCATGATTTCCTTAACCTTTTATCTGAAATTTTTTTCAGTTTTTGCTGGGCTGTAGCTGGGCTATTGTTGGGTTAACCCACAATGTGGAACCCAGTTGGCGCCCGACTGGGGGCTTCTTTGGACAAAAACTCTTCAGTTGATAAAATACTATTGCTTCAGAAAATTATAGTCTTAAGAAGGGTTTCTTGAACAAATATATGAAGAGTCAAGTACACCATGTTTTGGTATCTGGGCTGTAAATGGGCTAATGTCGGGCTTTCCGTTACTCTGGAGCCCAGCTGGGCCCCAAGCGGGGGCCAACTGGGTAAACATACTCTTATTTCATTGATGTTTATTTCTTACAAAATTCATGTTGTTGGCATTTTGTGTGGTATCGGGAGTTTTAAGTTAAAGGACAGGCTATGTGAATGCAGCTTAATGTTAATCTAACAATTTAGTTGAAATTTTTCCTGGGCTATTGCTGGGGTTTCCTACAATTTGGAGCACAGCTGGGGCCCGACTGGGCACTTCTTTGGTCAAAAGCTCTTCAGTTGATAAACCCGATTTTGTCAAGCTTGAAAAAAATAAACGAACAAAATTAACATGTTTGTATCTGGCTTAACCCTTACAAAAACTTCACACATGTTTCCTATATGAAACGGCTATTTAATACGTCATTTACAACAATCCCAATTCACAAAGTCACAAGTTTCATTGTAAGAAATGTTTACAAAAGAAATCATTGTTTATCTGGTTTGGCATCACACCTATTGTGCTATTGTTCGTTGGGCAGCTTAATGCACTGATCTATACACTTTCTAGTTCAATGTTTGTACACACTGTAGGTCTTTAGTTGTGTAGTGTGGGTCAGTCAATTGACAACATTCTTTCTATACGGCTAGTAGCCAGTACGCGTTGTAGGGTCTGGGGGGCTGTTCGCGTAATTTTCATGTTTCTGTGTTTTGGAGGTTGTAAATTGCTCAAAAGAAGATTTCCTCCTGCGTTGTGACCTGTCGAGGCAAGATGATCTCCTTCTCTGAAGCATGATGCCTAGCGTTTTTGGATGTATCTATATATCAAGCAAGGCCATATATACTGTAGCTAGGCCTGTAGCGGTTAATTACCCCACGGACAAGTGAGTTTACAGAAATAAATGTGCGTCCTTTATGGTATTTTACAGTGTGTAGACTAAATCCGTGAAGCTATTAAAATTTAAGTTTTCTCATAGCTTTGTGTCCAAACAGTATCTATTGGTGTGTTTAAGCATCAGTCATCACCTACTGCCTTAAGGAGGATCTGAACAGAAACCGCCCAAATGAAAGAAGAGAATAGGCACCTAACTATATGCATATTACTTGCTTTTATGCCCATAGGGTTTACCCAAAAAGCAGCTGGAACCAACCTATAACCCAACCATAACCCAGATGGAGCCCGGTCGGGCTAGCCCAGTTGGGGCTCACCTAAGACCCACCTGGGCCCCAGTTGGGACAAACACGGCTTGGCCCTAGCTGGGGCCCAGCTGGGAATGTTGGCTGGGAGGTTGAAGGACTAACTGGCAGCAAGTTTAAAGAAAGTAATAGATTGTGAAAACAAAAATTTGCTTATGTGGGATTACTGTGGATAGGCCAACCTTGGAATTGTGTTCTTGTTTTTTTTCCACTATCTGGCCAGATAGCCAGGCCGGACTGGATATCCGGTGCATCCCTAGGCTTTACAACGAACAAGCCAATTGAATACATCGTGGCAGTCACCCGAGGACATTTTGACAGTGTGTAGTGTGAAGTGTAGCTTTTTAGATACCGAAGTGTTAGTCTGTTGATTTTTTAAAAGCACCACAGGGAATAATTTAGTGTTAAAATTTGGCCTAGCAGTTCTGAGTTTTTTTCAGTTCTTAAGCGTAAAAACGTTGAAAACCCTGGGGTTATGCATGGAAAAAAAAACTCCTACAGATTCTTCCATTTGTGTAGAAATTTGACCAGATTGTGTAGCAAAATGAGATGTGATACTGGATAAATTATTCCCTGAACGTCCATAGAGCGAAATTTAGACAAACCTAATGAGTTTCATATGGCCATCTATATGCCAAAGACTGTTGGGTGTTGGAACAAAGTAAGTTCTTCTGGCCACGGTCCTTCCCATCTACTGGCAGTTCCCACCGGATCAGCTGTAGGCAACATGGAGCGAAGTTTTTGCCGCGGGACCAGAATTCCTTGGCTCCTAAGGTATCCATTTACCATATACAGCATCCGAAAACCACGGGGGCAGCATGCAATTCCACCCTGGAAAAGACCAAAAAAGGTCCCGTAATTACATTGACGGGGGCGAAAAAATATAGAAAAAGTGAAGAAAATTGGCCCATAAATTCTTATGACAGAATACGAGATCAAGCTATTTGGATTTTTTCTGCTAATGAAATTTCTTTGGCCAATCTCAGCCTAGTTTTGATAGAAACTACTACCAGGCAAGACCAGTTAGTGCTGATAGACCATACACCATTGTTACTGAGCGACCATGCTAGAAAGTTTGTTTAACCTTTGGGATACGGTATGTACGTAATTATTGTTGATATTTTTCGAAGATACCAACTAGCATTTTCACTGCTTAATTTGACAGTGAAATATCAGCCACTTGCCCTACAAAACCATCATCTTATATGGAAACAGCTACCCACCAACTGTTATGATTAACCTACTTATTTGAGAATCTTTTGCAACTTCAATTCTTCAGAATGGAAAGAATGTATTATTGTGACATGAAGAAACCTCTCTGCCATTATTTGGGTGCTGCTTCCACAAATTAGTAATAATGGCTGTTAGGTCTTGTTCATCCATGTTTGTGTAACGTTGCCTCATTTTCATCCCATGTTGGCAAAGGAGCTTGTACACAGGTAATGCAACTGCTCAAATGGTATTTCTAATCTCGACCTGTTGAACAGCAAAAGTAAACACACACTGTCACTAAGAAATGACAAACAGATTGACAAACAAACAGTGACGTAGCCAGAAATTTGAAAGAGGATGTTATAACTGCCGCAGGCACATGCAACATTACATTTTGACTTATGAAAGATTATCTAGAGTGCCAAACTTGTGTGCGAGTGTAATGATACATTATACATTATACTAACGGCTGAGGTGCGAAATGCAGATGTTGGAGAGTTGCAGCCAAGGATTAAATTAAGGTCGGCTGAACCATCAGCCACTTTCAGTCCAAAAGTTACTCCTGGTTCCCTGGTTTTTCAGTGGAACCATGAGCCACTTACGGTCCAAAAACGTGGCGCCTGGTAGCATTCTTTTTGGATCTTTGGCAGGTAGCGGGCACCAAAAGGCGCCTAGTTAATTTCAGCCTTGGTTATACCGATCAACGGGAGTGGAAAGGGGACAAAGTTACACAGTACTACTACTGCCACTAGGAGTGGTACCGTAGCTACTCATGAACTTGTTACAGGGAGGACAAACGTTGGGCAAGCACCGAGTAGGCCAGGCCTATAAACCTATGAAAAATAATACCGGGGTGGTTAAGTAGTTCAATATGAAAGACCAAAATGTAAAAAGTATACCCTGTCTTAATTGGACGTGGGGTGCGGGGCGCCCTCTAACCAACCAGATAACCAAATGAAAGGAAACTCCAAATCTCTGCTTTGTTTCTTTCATTTCGCTTCAAATCATGCGAGGGCATGAGCGGTAAAATTGAAAAATAAACAAAAGACTAATAACCCATGTGTACATGAAAACATTGAAAGTAAACACAGTCGATGGCTACTGAAACATGTAAGCCTCGAGATGCTAAAGGTAGCAAGGAAAACCTCAATACATACTGACAACAACCATACACCCCATCACACTGCATACCATCCAACACATGAGAATACATCCAGCTATCTCATACAAACAATCATTCACATCTCAAATCCAAGGCTTATGCAGATAATACAACATATCCAATCAGAATGATCTAAATATCACAACGAACGTATATAAAAACTTGTTTACTGTGAAATCATGTATAACTAGTAACACTGCATGCAGCAAAATCCTTGTGTCTTTCCTATTAATATATTCTGATACATAAACAGTGGGCAGCCGGCACGTGACACATCAGTACATGAATAAAGAACAATATTTCAACATAATAAACAATGTATCATCTTAACTGTGTGCATCACTTTACAATTTAGCGACTGCAATACAGACTCTGATAGCTACTGCTGGGCACAAGCTATAATGGCAGCAACGCGTTTACCAATGTCTTCAAGAGAAGATATAACAGTACTGCAAAACACTTACAGAATGTCATCCCCTAGCTCAAATGTCCCTGAATCACAAGCTACTCAGCTTAAAACATCTGACATCTTTCAGCGGTCGTTCTGTCACCTAAAAAAGGAATCAACAATAAACAATCCTCAAGAGGCAGAAGAATAAACAATCCTCAAGAGGCAGAACAATAAACAAGCAGTACAAAACACCTGTCTCCAACACTAACACTCCACAGCGACTTGAAGAAATCAAAACCACATGCAAAATGATGAGAAGATCCGAGCTCATGAATATTCATAAGTCAAGAAGAAAAATGGCGATTGGAGGTGCTTTAGCGAGTGCTCTGTATGTACAAAAACTAAGTACCCAAGGTTCACAATCAAAGAGATATAAGTAATGATATACTCTGAAATAGGTCACACATGTATACGCCATGTACCTCGAAAATAACTGTTAAGAACTATACATCTCGATGAATGTCATTCCCAAACCCAAACTGTAGCCTAACATATGAAAATTCTACTCTCAAGAATCAACTGTGAAACTCGTAAATCAGTTCATCGCAGTAACACTAGCATACATTATGCACGAACAATAGCACTGTCTGGCAGAACAACACTGGCCACAAGAGTAAACTTCAAACAAGGATAATTAAAAAACCATCGAATTAACAGGAAGAACCATCATATAAATAAGTTCAAAACTCAAGACAAAACATGACACTAATGATGAAATCAAACAAGTTACGCCATGTAAGCTGAACCTCTCAAACTATACCGACTGTTACAAACAGGTTGTCTTCATCTCGTGTAACTAACGGAGCTAAGCCCTCGCCGAAAATAGAGGGCGTTGAAGCAAACGACAAAGGTCAAAATCGCGAACAGCACACCCTGGTCGGCGACAGAAACAGGCTGGTAAATGTGTCCATTAGACTGGCTCCCCGATGGTGGCTGCAACGTTCCGTCTGGCTGTGCCTGTGCGTCTGCGATGGAAGGGAGCTGATTTAGCACAGCTGCTATTGAATTGAACCTGTGCTCATCGATGCTCGCGTTAATCCGTTCTAAATTTCTCTTTGCTTGGAGAACACGTTCTTTCGCTTCAGAATCATTGTCATTGTCAGTTAAGAGCCTCTCTACTTCGCCCAAAACCCGATAAATTCTGTGAAGAACGATTTGTGCTTCATCATTTACCGCCATCGCCAAGGTGAAAGTAACGCTACCCGTACCCTGTTGTCTCGTCACTGTCATTTGCATGTACTGCACAGTACACTGACATCGTGTGCGCATGCTT
This sequence comes from Apostichopus parvimensis, assembly GCA_000934455.1. Lineage (NCBI taxonomy): Eukaryota > Metazoa > Echinodermata > Holothuroidea > Aspidochirotida > Stichopodidae > Apostichopus > Apostichopus parvimensis. The sequence goes on from KN882256.1 coordinate 118,804, forward strand.
GTTAGACGGGTTGTCACGGTTGAATTACTGATATCGTCACGGTTGAATTACTGATATCAGCAAATGATTTGTTGATATCATCAAATGAATTGCTGATATCAAGAAAAGCATGCATTAGTGATATGTACTGTTCATTTGCTCATATCATTTAATGAATTACTGATATCACCAATTGATTTGTTGATATCAGGAAATAATTGCTGATATCAGGAAATATTTGTTGATATCAGCAATTATGTGATGATATCAATGTTATGTAGGTAGTTAGTAGACGAGACGGATGGCTACGATTAAGGCCGGTTCTTTGGCCCGTATTTATTTAACCGTTCCCAGTAATGGCTTATCGGTCAATCCACCCGATGGAGGGCGCTTTACCCTTTTACATACATAATCATTGAATCATCGGTATACAACATTTTCCTCTTCTCAAAAGAACAAGTCGTACATAAACACAAATTCATATGTTGACGAATGTAGTCATTAGGCAAAGTAGCTACAGTATCAATAAGTGTTTTCAGTAATCCATGTTCCATTAAGAAATCATGATGTAATTCTTAATATGTTATTTGATGATGTAAACATATGAATGAGTTGTACTTAGTAAATATAAATCACTGTTTCATGAAGCATTACTGGTATTTTTTTTTAAAAATCATCATACTCCTTTAAGGTTCTAAAATATCAAATACTCCTTTAAGATCTCACATACTCCTTGAAGTAGGCAGGCTCATAAGTTGTTCTTTGACTCCTTGTGGGTCCTGGTACTTGCTCATTATTGGAGTCATGTGGAACTGTAGGTTCTCCATTAGTTTTATCTTCAATACTATCTACAGGACATGGTGAAAGATGAAATGCATTCCAGGTACTATAATCTTCCAGTTGGAAGGTAGCCTTGCCTCTTTGTCTGATAACCTTCATAGGTGCACTAAATTTACTTTGACCTTTAAGACCCTTCCTCTGTCTCCTAACTCTGACAAAATCCCCAACTTTTATGTTTGGATCCTTAGCATTCCTTTTGTAGTCAGCATAATTTTTAGACTTGGTTTGTTTCATTTTAACCCTATCTTTCAGCTGTTGGTTATCAACTTGAACCTGAGGTAAAATCATTAACTCCTTTAACATGTAACTTAGTAATCATTTTTCTCCCATTTAATAATTCAGAAGGGGAGTATCCTGTAGTTTAATGGGTAGTAGATCTATATGTGGTGAGCAATTCTAGTGTAGTTTCACGCCAATCTTCCCTCTCTTGCAAAGTCATTTGAAAGTTGGATTTAAGTACCCTATTAAAACGTTCAACTTATCCATTGGCTTCCGGGTAATACAATGAAGATTTGGTATGTTTAATGCCATTGTTCAGCAAATAAGTCTTAAATTGAGAAGAAATAAACTGAGACCCATTGTCCGACACAATTTATGCAGGAATACCCTCTCTAGCAAATAATCTCTTTAGAAAGGTCACCACAGTTGTACTAGTCACTGTGGGAGCGAATGCGATCTCTGGCCATTTGCTGTAGTAGTCTATCACTGCAATAGCAAATCTGCATTGATATGGTGCTAATTGAAATGGACCTGTAATGTCTATGGCAAGTTTTGTCCATGGTTGAGATGGGAATTCTACTGGCTGTAGGGGGGTGGGAGATGTATGGAAATTTTTGTCATTCTCCTGACAAGCATGACAGCTTTTTATCATTTCTTCCACTAACTTATCCATCCCCGGAAACCAATATAAATCTCTTACCCTGCTCTTGGTTCGTACAATGCCCTGATGAGCAGAATGCGCATGCTTTATTATTTTGCTCTGTAACGCTCTTGGAATTATAACTCGTTCCCCTCACCTAATGCATTCATTTGCTTCAGACAATTCATCCTGTAACATAAAGTACGGTTTTAAACCCTCTCTGACACTCTTTTTTATCAGCAGGCCAACCCTTAATGATATATGATTTAACGTTTTGTAAAACTGAATCAGCAATTGTAGCTTCCTTTAATTATTCATATCAAACACTACTATTATCCTTCATAACAGCTTGTATGCAACTCAAAACAAACTCTTCAGTATCTTCATCACAACTAGCAATATCTGCATCAACATTTGTGGGCAGTCTTGACAGTGCATCTGCCACAAAGTTGTGTTTACCTGCTTGATACTCAACTGTATAGTTCAATTGTAGCAATTGTGCAGACCAACGAGCAATACGCATAGGTTGTCTACCTGTACCACTTGTGTTTAGTAGCGTAACCAATGCTTGATGGTCAGTGCGCAGTGTAAAATGTCTACCCCATAAGTACGTAAACCACTTATTGCAAGCCCAGACGCAAGCCAAAGCCTCCTTTTCTCCAGCAGAGTATTTACGTTCCGCAGAAGTCAATGTTTTTGAAGCGAAGGCAATTGGGAATTCTTGGCCATCTTTAACTTGGCTCAGAACTCCACCAATTCCATAATTTTATGCATCAGTTGTGACAATCAATGGTGAATTTGGGTCAAACAAAGCCAAAGTAGTAGCGCGTGCAATTGCCTGTTTTATCAGATAAAAACTCCTTTTTTGTTCTTCCCCCCAGTTGAATGGTGTATCTTTGCGTAACAAAACCTGTAATGGTTCTACAACTGTAGCATAATTGGGTAAAAATTTTGCATAATAGTTACACAAACCAAGTGCAGATCTCAATGTAGTGAGGTCAGTGGGGGAAGGCGCTTTAAGTATGGCCTCAACATGACTTTGATCTTGTGTAAGCCCTTCACCTGAAATAGTATGGCCTAAGTAAGTAAGTGAAGTCAGATCGAACTCACACTTTTCAATGTTGAGACGTAACCCTGCTGCTTGTAACTTAGCAAGGACTGTAGACAAATTCTCATGATGACTTACTTCAGTGGTGCCATATACAATTATGTCATCTAAGTAACACTCAAACCCTGGCAATCCTGCTAATATCGAGCTCATAATTTTTTGGAATGCCGATGGAGCAGATGCTAATCCGAAACATACTCTTTTGAATCTATATAACCCCTCATGTGTTATAAATGCTGTAATATCCCTACTATCTTCACTCAACTGTAGTTGGTGGTAGGCAGAAGCTAAGTCTAATTTAGAAGATTTTAGCCCGTTGCAAATTATTGAACAACTCAGTGATGTTGGGTAATGGGTATTTATCCACAATTACTGCCTTATTTGCCTCCCTTAGGTCAATACAAAGCCTAATTTTACCAGACTTTTTCCCAACCACAACTATGGGTGAAACCCATTCACTAGCATCAATTCTCTCAATGATACCTTCATTTTCAAGTCTTTTCAGTTCAGTTGTAACTTTGTCTCGAACAGAAAATGGCAATCTGCGTAGCTTCTGTGCGACCGGTGTGACATCTTGTCGTGTTTTGACTCGGTGCACAAAATTGTGAGCTCTGCCCAAACTTGAAGAGAACAGTATCGGGAATTCAGCAGTCAGCTGGCTCGTTAGTCCTTGATCGTGGTCGCCAGCCAGAGTAGAGTCATCTACACGGTGTATTTTGACCTGGCCTCCAGTAATTTGAAGATCAAGAGACTTGATTAGATCGATGCCGAGTAATGGCGTTCCAGTCGGTATGTCGACAACGTATATGTAAGCATTCACCGACTTTGAACCCAGCTTTACCGTTGTATAGAATGTTCCCAGAACTGGAATTTGTTCCTTTGAATACGTCGTCAAGAACTTTGCAGGTTGTTGTAAGCCTTCTCGCAAGAAGTGTTGGTCGAACCACTTAACCGGTACAATGGTGACCTCCGCACTTGTATCAACAGTCATTTTACACTTTACTCCGTTTGCAATGTCGACTGTACATTTTCTAGCACTGCTATGAGAATTGGAAGAGTTTTGAAGAGTAAGTATTTCGACTTGAGCAACATTCGACCCTGTAGTCTGTTTTTGACCTCTACACATTACAGACCAGTGTCCAACAATACCACACTTGTTACACTTCCCAGTTTTTGCCTTGCAATTCGGATCATTGGCAAGATGTTTGTCCGAACCACAACGATAACAAACCCTTTTCTGTGCGTCTGTATTCTGTTTGTTTGACTGTGCAGCCTCATGTGAAGAGTGTTTCTTATTACGTCGTTTAGACTGTTTATAACCATGTACATTCTGAAGATTGGCTGAAGCAGCAGTATAACCAGATGCACCTTCAGAAATAGCTTTGGATTCCCGCATAGCTCCTTCTATTTGCCTGCTAATCTCCAATGTTTTGTTGAGAGTCAGCTTTGGGGTCAATAACAATCTCTCGCGAAGGCGGTTATTCAGGCATTTCTCGACTATATGATCCCTTAGCATTTCCTGCTGTAAATCGCCAAATTCGCAATGTACAACTAGTTGTCTTAACGCAGTGACGAACTGATCAATCGTCTCATCATGACGTTGACTACGCTGCCGAAACCGATAACGTTCTGCCACGATATTAGTAGCCGGCACGAAATAGTCATATAAAATGGCAAGCTAAGTCGTATGCATTAATAACACTAGCTGTGCCTGTATCAGACGACGCGGTAGTGGAACTAGTACTTGTACCAATATTACCTGTCGTTGCTGTAGTAGTAGGCGGCGTAATTGTAGTACTCGGGGCGATTGTAGAAGCTGTATTAGTATTAGCTTGGTCCAGAGAGTAATATATTCTTTCCCAAACAATGCAGTAATAATGCCTTCTTTCGGGCAGGAGTGTAGGCATCACCTCCCGCTGCAAGTAAATAATTATCAAACACGTGCTTCCATTGCACCGACGGTAATGTAGGCGTACCGGGTGTAGGTAGAAAATACGCAAGTAGTGGAATGGCAGCCATGAGAACAGTTTCAATTTTACCAATTCACGACCGAAACATGAAAATAATGTCTGAAACGTAGTCCATAATAACGATTGTTTACTTCGTCGCCAGGATGTTATGTAGGTAGTTAGTAGACGAGACGGATGGCTACGATTAAGGCCGGTTGTTTGGCCCGTGTTTATGTAACCGTTCCCAGTAATGGCTTATCGGTCAATCCACCCGATGGAGGGCGCTTTACCCTTTTACATACACAATCATTGAATCATCGGTATACAACAATCAACAAATGAATTGGTGATATTAGCAAATTATTTGGTGATATCAGCAAATAATTGTTCATATCAGCAATGATTTGATGATATCATAAAATGATTTGATGATATCGCGAACGTATATAGCCTACTGTACCATACCCAGTTGGTATACGTATAGCGTTGCACATAATATACTCTCACACTAAAACAAAAGTTCATAAACTGTTCTTCGAAATCGCTGAAATTAAATTCACCGATCAAATTTACAGTAAAAGGAAACTTTTAAAGTATTCGGAAAACCGAAAAATGAAAGTTGGCGGAATCGATGTCAGAGCAGAATGTAGTACCGAGAAGCTTAGGCTTCGCAGAACTGTCCGATTGTAAACGTTAGAGTAGCCTACATGCGAACATTCTTCGCGTAAGAGCAGGATAGCGCGATGTATAAACAACGAAGAGTATGCTGTTAAACTTATCTTGTGTTACACAAAGACCAGCAATCTACTACATATACGGCGGCTTAAGGAGTTTTGGAAAACATCTAATTTATAATAAATTCAACCGAAAATGAAGGAAGAAATTAATCTGTTTCAATTTTTTTTTTGGGCTGATTACTGTAGCTACTGTACGAAGCGTGGGTTATGTCGCAATCTGCATTGGCGTAGATGACGTCACGTTCTGTACTGTTCAAATCATATTGGAAATGTCCATCCTTAACGATTAAAAAATCGTTTCTCTGTCAAACGCAACATTAGCGTTCTCATACTTTCACAACATGTTTAGAAAATGATTTGGAATTTTGGAAGGTAACTTCTTTGGGCCACCAGACAATCCTTTTAAATGAAAAACAATATGTAAAGGTTTTTTATCACACTGATTTCAATTAGATAATTTCAAAACTTAATTTTTATGCAGTAAGCATCATACATAATCTACAGAGTAAATGCACGTTGAAAGTATATTTTTCTTCATGGAGGAACATTACAAATTTGAGAAATGGTCTGGTTTTAATTATTTCACTTTTAAGGTTAAATACAATTTGATAACCGTGGTGCTCTGCTTCAGAATTTAAAATGCTGCCTGCCTGACTGTCTGTAGTGCAAGAATATTCCAAACATATTAACATTAAATCATTACAACAAAATTCATTCATGTGTTGTAACAACAACAACACGTCCGTGACTCAGACTAAAAGTTGGAATGTCTGGACTTAGTTTTATTTACTTGACATGAGTCTCAACTGAAGTTGACATGACTTTAATGGACATTGTACCCCATGTAACTTATAACAAAACTGTTTATTTTTCTACCATAAAACGCTGCAAGGCATTCTTGAAATCTGATAACAAGTCCAAACTACACACATATAGGCTGAAGGTAATAAATAAATTGCAATAAAAACTGCTATAAATTTTTAAAATATTCATTACCCAAAAAAATTAACAGGATTTTGTACAATACCTCAACTGTTCTCTGCGTCATCGAAAGAGTACTTATCATTTCGAGTGGATGGATTTGCTGTGTAGATAAGAAAAATACATTGTAAAACTACTAAAGTCCAGCAAATTAGATATTTTTCTAAAGACTCAATTAATACCCTAGTAGGAAAATAAGTTCATATCTATGTGTTGTGACACTCGTGCTAAAATTTCATATTTGAACACCCCAGCATACCAAAACGATGAGTAAGGTACATCACTTTAGAATCCAGTGATGACGGGACCAGTATACTGAAATTACAGGTTGGTCGTATCTAATAGCTTAAGTTCCCTCACATGTTTTTACAGCCATTCCCTGATGCCTAGAGCTGTCTGCCCAAGGTATAGGGTACCCAGTTTCTCATGTTTATTAACTTGTTGCAGTTGCTTCCCTACTCTCTATTATTGCAGCAGCTGCTTGATAAATGTTTTAATTTATATCTGCACTGTGTACCATATGCTTAAAAAAAGAGTGCTCGCTCCTTGTCCTGAATTTCAAGTGATGCATAGATGGTGCTAATTGTGTGCGTATTTTTGGTGGCTGTAAGATTTGAAGTGCTGTCAATGCCTGCATCATCACACACACCATTAAGGGCGTGGCATCCACTCACATGATTGTCGGATCCTTGTGTGCATGCAAAGACGTATGGGTTGCATTGTCTTATGCATGCTGTGATTCTGGTTTCCTTGCAAGTTAGTGTTTCCACGGGCTTAATACAATCGTTGAACAATACTGGAACCAAGTGGTTGTTACCTTTGCCAGATTGGTATGTGACTTTCAGCTCATTAAGAAGATGCTTTGCTACAGGATCCTGAATAGCCTCTGCCGTTTGCTCATCAATCCAAGCATTACAACTGGCCTGTTACCACTCATACAATGACAAACGACTGGGCATTGAAGAGTGTTAATCTTGTGACAGTTAGACCCCGTAATTTCTTAAAGGTGTGTGAATCCCATCCTATCCTATGACACTATGTATACATTTTTCAAAGATATTTTGGCTGTAACATTTGATTTATTAGAGGAAACGCCACTGGTACAGCCTTTCTGAAATTCTTTTCTGCAGTATGTATACATTGTCTCCAAGATTTAACATTTTGTGAATGCAATGACAATCTTACATGTAAAAAGTTAACTGTACTGAACTTAACACTATCACAGAGTTCATGCTAATGTTTTGTCCCACAAGTTACTGATTTGGATCATTCTAATCTGTCACAAGCAATGAACTCCCATCCCAAAACTATCATAATATTGTACTCTTGTTGATCTTAGAAAATTTAAAGTCATAATCTTGACTAACATTCAAGACTGAACTTGAAATAAACAACTGATAACAAAAGTGTCTATATTGATAGCATTTTTAAATTAAACAGTTTACCTAACACACTGCCACAGAGAGAGTTCATGCTAATGCTTATATTCCAATATGTCAGAATGAATGAACACTAGGTATTGGATTATATAGCTGTTTATACGTATTAGAAATAAAGGCATATCAGTTATTGTCATACTCATAATGAGCATTCCAGATTAAAAGTGAAGTGTTCACATTGATACCATTTTCATATAGCCAATATACTGTATGGCACATATGAAGACCAATTCTCTCTAAAGGAAACAATTTTCGACAATAATCAGATATGTTCAAGAAATAAAATAGGACTTTTTCCATGCACACATAGGTTATAATGGTCAATACCTGCACATCACTTGTCACAGCATGAAAACAATCTTGGGTCATGTTGGCTTGCCTCTGAGGCATCTTTCTCGTTCTTCTTAAACTAAAAAACCCTGTGGGGACTAGAAGTCAAATTAAGAAAACCAGTATACAGTCACATAATTGAATTAATGTCTCCCAAATCAGTAATGTTAGGTCATTTCCATATAGAAAGTTTAGTGAACACTGTAGGAAGTGAACTTTGGTTGCTTAAACATTTATTGGAATAGAAAAACCATATTTGTGAGTTTTTAAACTCATAATGCATCATTCGAGGTTGAATGCACAGAAGTAACCTAAGTGTCTGATTTTTCTGCTATTGTAATTATATCCAACATACTGTATTGAACAAGTCTGTTTTCATATTGAGACAAACTGTCTCCAAAGAAACTTTTTTTTAAGAAATATCATATGTTGAATATAATGCAAAATAACTTGCTTAGTACATGGGTTTAAATATTAATAATAATTTTAAAAATAAAAAGAATGATGATAATAATAATAACAAATAATAAACATAATAATAATGATGATAATAATCATAATATTAATAATAATATTAGGAATCCTAATGATTATCATCATATTAATCATAATAATAATACAGATAATAATAATATTAAAGATACTAGTAATAGTAAAACTGATAATAGTAATGATAATGATCATACTAAACATACATAGAACTCTGAAAGAGCAATGATCTAGATGGCCTTAAAAACGAGAAACAATTACACTATGAAAATGGTCAGTACCTGCTCATCTACGGTCATCACACTGTCACGAAGTTGGTCACTTTGGCTTACATCTGTGGAGGAACTTAGCGCCTCTTTAGTCTGAAGGTGATACTCTTGTGTGGCCTGGAAGAAGAATTAACAAGTTAACATTTTATCTTAGCCAAACAGTCACAGCTGGAGTTCATAATAATATCTTGTCTCCCAAGTTAGTGATTATGGGCCATTCCAATATGTTACAATCAATGGTAGTGGGTATTGACATTGGCTTATTATACATATTCGAAACAAAGGCATTATATCAGTTACATATCAGTTCCAATATGCTACAATCAAGGAACACTATGAAGTGGATTATATAGCTGGTTATACATATTACAAATAAAGCTTTTATATCAGTTATTGTGATACTCATAATGAGCATTCCAGATTGAAACTGAAGAATCATGAGTGTCCATATTTATAGTATTTGGATGTAGCCAATTAGTACGACACATATCAAGACAAATTGTCTCCAAGTAGTATACAGTCACAGAGTCCCATGCTAATATCATGTGTAACAAGCATATTTGAAAATGCCATTGTCATGACCAGTTTTAAAGTCATAGTGATCATTCAAGTCAGTAAAGTGTATGATTTTATACTATTTGGATATATATATTCAACATACTGTATTGGTCATATAATTGCTTAATTTGTAAAATATATAAAAGTAGTAAGATGTTATAATAGAAAAAAGGCAGTACCACGGACACCGCCTTGCATTCACAAGTGAACAATGTGCACAATACCCAAGTAGGTTTCCATCACACAATAATATTAAGTGTCTAATAGCACATATATAATTTTCACTATACCTGCACATGTCTGGTGATAGTACGGCATTGATCTTGGTCATGTGTGATTGTGTCTGCGTTAACTTCATCTTAACTCTGAAGTTCACATTCTTTTGTGGGCTACAAGAAGAATTTTGTTTGAATTAATCTATAGTCATGTAGTGATTGTTAATAGAAAATGTTGGGTTATTCCAATAAACAGACCAATCACTGGGTATGTTGCAAAATCCATAATGAACATGACATATTACATTGCAATTAAAAGTAATTTGATATAGATTATCTTGTACATGATAACATTTGTCTCCAAAGTACACCATTTATGAAGCTTGATACTTATTCCGTGTTTATTACATTAACATATTAGGTAGCACAAATTTAATATATTTATTCATATCATACAAGTTTACCACTTGTGCTGAAATTACTTTCTCTATAACATAGATTGAAGTCAGTTAGATTCTTCATATTTAATGGTTTTTCTTTGTTTTAAAGCTGAAAATCTGCATTGGTTATATAGAAATGTTGTTATCCACTCTTCTCTTCTCTTCAGCTTCAAAATTTTTCTCTGTATAATTATTTACAATGATTCATTTACCTGTTCTTTAGAGACCACAGGATTTCTCATGTGACGTGTGTAGAAGTATGGACTGTCTTTATTCCAAGGCTTGGTTATGATACTGAAATGGAAAGTATATAGTGGAAAATGAAAGTCACTTTGCTACCCAAACCGTTCAGTTCATGGTCAGGCTACTCTTAGTGATATTCCTTTCTTTTTAACTATTTCGTTGTGACTCTAATATCAGGAAAGGGATGTCCCATCATAAATCAGACCCAGAGAACCAAAATGGATAAATAGTAGTGAACCAGAACTCTGAAGATGCCAAACATATGGATAACAATATATCAACATATGGTGCATGATGTAGCAATCATAACAGTGCCTTATGTACATACTAAACATAACCTCCATGTACATGTGCAACAGGTCATACCAGATCCTCACAAGGAACTTATCATTGTAGCTAGCATGCATAGCACATAAATATTGTTAACAATTAGAGCACTTACAATATACCATTTGATAAATTTGCAATAAACAGCCTGCACACTCAATGATATTTACAATGTATAGCCAAATAGTACAAGAAATTTAAGCATCTTTGCACCAAGTTCCCATCTACATATTGTTTCTTGCACATCCACACATACACACACCCGTTGGTATGATGGTACACATGCATTGTCGTTCTGATCAATTATTATTACATACTTCATTTCTCCATGGCAAATTTCTCACTTTGTAGTAATAGCGGAGCTCTGTTCCTTCCTAAATGTCTTTCACTACAAACAGACAAAGTCTTGGTGTACCTTGTACTGATACAACCTTAATCCTGAAGTTTGTGGCTCTGGAACTGTCATTGACCATTCTCCCATATCCATCACTTTCAGTACCACCAATACCGTATGATAATAGCCAGATGACTGTTAATGTTGTTAATAACTGTTTCATATTGTTTCCGCAAGAATGCATGCCTGACGAACATCGATATCATCAGCTCTGTAAAGTCGAAGTTAGCATTCAAGTTGAAGGTAGCACTAATGGTAGATCGACCTCCAGACATGTATTCCCCCAACACTGAAAATTATTATTGTAAGTAGCAGTGCTCAGTTATCAGTATATAGCTGTATTCATGAGGATTCAATAACATTATTGTATGAGCTACTGCAGAGGAAAGATTTTCAAAAAGTAAAATATAACTGAAAAGTCTTAATTTAGTGCTTCATGAAGTTGGTGTTCAAAGAATGAATTGAAAAGTCTATGCAATATGCTTTTCCTAGTCGTTTCATTTGCCCGGCCAGCCATGCTTGCCTATGGGTGGTTTGCTTGCAGTAATGTCTTGGTATAATGAACTTCTTAGCAAACAAATTTGGTGTTGCAGAAGTACAAGAAATCATGCCTTAATTCTGCCAGTGTACAGTGCTAGCTGTCTTACCACAACCCAGTGCCCTCATGGTAAAAGAAGTAAAGAAAGTTTCCTTTGCTTTCAGGATATATTATTTCTTGTCTTTTGGCTCCTTCTTTTGATGATAATAGATCACCCCTGTATTCCAAGAGGAATTCCCCCTTCTTTAAAAGATTTGTTTCGCAAAATACTCCTGTTCCTAAATAAGAAAGGTTTGGTAGATGCATGGTTATAGCACATGGCAACCCTTTCTAAATTCTTATCTGCAAGTACAGTATATATCATAGTGTTAACTATTGACGTACATTAGATTTGTAATACAAATAATCAGGTTACCAAATCAGAACATGTGAATGCATATGTCAATATAAAATTTCTTTGTGCTAGATAATGAGCTAATTAATAACCCTTTATGTTATGGGATGTGCTACTCCTAAATTTAAAAATTAGTACTAGGTGACCTTGGTATGGCATTCTGAAGGGTCATTTCCACGCCAAGATGGCATTATTATGATTTTTTTTCAAGTTTATTGTGTCTCCATTTCCTATATTGGAAGTGGTAGCATAGTAGTTGAACTATATTATATGGCCAAAAAATTTCAATTTTCAACACGTTTATGGTCTATATCAGCATGGCAACATGAAATGTTTTCACAACTATGGCAATGTCCAAATGTGGAATGAAGAAACAACAAACTTTAAAACCTTTAGTCTATAATATAGTTCATTTCATTTATAAGGCACCCTTGATCATTGATCATTATAGAACAGTTTTAACTGCAGTTGGTATATTGCCAAGAGCAGGTGGGCCCCCTGAATAGTCACTTTACATGTCACTTGGGTAAGCAAAAGTGCCTTTTTTTTATGTGACACCATGGAAAGTCACATTTTCCCCCTAATTTAATAAATGGTGAGAAGTACAGTCTAGGATATCACAGCAATGCAACATTTCATTTGTAACTTGTATCTTCACAGTTTATGGTACATTTTTTATTTTGTCACGTGAGTAACCGTCACGTGAGTAACCACAATTGTGTACTAGTAGTGTGTAAGCTAAATAGTGCACACAATTTTTATCAACTTATTACAGTAGCTTTATGATATGTAACACATGTACAGAAAGTAAAAAGAGTCATGACAAGGCTTACTAAACAGTTCATTAACAGTTCATGAAAGTTCATTGACCTGTACTTGGTCTGTATTAAAGGACAACTGTCACATACAACTTCCACAGTTTGCCAAGAACTGTAAGGTTGCTTATACACTAGATCCGGATCAGGTCCCTGATGTTATCACTATCCACGGGGTCAACTTATGCATTGATCCGGACGCATTTACCCTTGAGTCGTACTCTTCTCCTTCCCCGCTATTTACCGGATGTTGGTCCAAATATCGGATTGGAAATGTGTTATGCACAGCCGCGGATCGCGTAGTACGTATACTCGAAAACTTTCGTTGTCATGGTGTATCGGCTTAGGGTGACAATACTAAACTATGTACGACCCTCACACACTCAGTCTACGCAGGAATTAGCACATGCATGATACAGGACTGGAATTTCACGCGAGAATGCATGTGACGTAATGAGGTCACCGGATATTTCGGGTCACTTTTGAAGCAGGATTGTTTACATAACAACATTGATACTCGATGTCTAGATCACATTCTGTACTGTATTACTGTCATAAGCAGGTACCCTAGATAAGTAGGTATACATTCTCAGCACTTTTTCATCAGTATTATGCTCCTGTAATGGTTACATTGATCCCAAGTTATTAGTCAGTGAGATCGTACCTTTAAGAATATTCAAGGACTGTTGAAAATGTTCACAGGGGTGCCCTCTACAAGGCACCACAATAAATGACAGTTAAATAAAACACCCTACCTGATGAAATGTCATATTACTTGAAGTTGATTTAGGTTAAGGTCAATTTTGTTACAGTGCAATAAATTATGAATATAACAGAAAATAAAAATTTCACAATTTCTTGCATTTACTGTCACTGTCTGCCTGCACATGGGATCAGCCAGTACCCAGCAGACTTTACAAATCCAACATGGGTAACGGGTCTATATATATATTGGTATGGATGGCATGTAATCCCATAATAAGTTTAACTGAAAGTGAATATTCTTGGCCTGAGCCAAACCACAAATTATGTACTGGCCTTGCATTGTTGATTATCTAATTTGACAACTTTATGAAGCAAGCATTACAACTATTTTAGTAGAATGGGACTTACAATTCTGGCCCAAGAATCCAATTTTGAACAAGAATATAATTGCCCAAATAAGTTAAGATACGGGTACCATAAACTTTCTATGTCAGCACAGTTAAAAAGTTTCAAGATCAAGAGATATGCAATCATGCAGTATACTTACGAATGTATTTGTTAATAAAGATAAATTTTAATCCATGTTGGTCCTTTTTCTCTGAACAAGCTTTTGTATAACTTGAATTTGTTGTACATGCCTTTCATCTAGTTCTAAGATGCATCTGTAAATTCAACAAATATTTTAAAGTATATGGCAATTGTACATATTGTATCTCTATAGATATATGACCGAATAGTATACCATGGAAACAGTTCTTTTTTTTTGGCAGTTAATTACAACAAAAAGCTTTTTAACTTGCACCATCATGCAAACTGTAGCTGCCTGATACTTAGAGCAGTCTCTGAGAAGAACATTAGTCAGCAATGTTAGAAACACAGGAATGTGAGTGTGCGACACAATGTTTGAACCAGGCATGTTAAATCTTAAAACTGCTTGCAATTTGTTGTTTTGTTTGTTACAAACAAACCACAAGTACACACCAACTCATAACTAGGCCAATGCCAAACATAACGAAGTACATTATGAATGAACATTGTTTTTTGAAAAAGAAACAAATTCTTCTGATAACAACCGAATTTTCTTCCAATCCTGCACATGACTGTTTGAAATAAAAAATAAAAGAAGAAGGGCTAGGCATTTGTAGGCAATCCACAGAGTTGCATATCTCATCTTCAGCAATCACTGATTTAAAATTAAAAATTTATTATTAGGTATGCAATCTGCCAATAACTGGTTTTTGATGTTACCATAATTACATTCTGTTGTGAACCCTGTACTGAACAAACTAGGCCGAGAGTCCTGTCTCCAGAATCCTACTTTTTAACTGGGATAAAATTCTTGATATCTTCCTCTTTGTTAAGTTAAGAAAGATTAACTGTCATTGTCATACAGTTAAATTCTCATGGCAGGTGAAGGTAATTATACATAGACTAGGGCGACTTTGTCCTCTTGTCCGTACTGACGCACACGTTTACAGGTTATAGGATAGAAACAGAAGAGAAATTGAACTGTGTCGTTCACATTATCATTTTCAACGCGCTATCATTGCATCACACGTTACCTGTTCTGACCGTGTGGCACATAGTAATTTTTGCAAATTTAAAAGCCTCTCACCTAAGCAAATCTTTCACATATAACTGGACCGGGCCAGGCATAATATTGCACTTCGTAGACTAGCTGAATTAATCATTTGCCCAGGCCTAACATAACATATACATAAAGTCTTGGAAAGTAAATTTACGTTCCTATGGTATATACTTTGAAACTTTTCAAAGTGTTTAATTTGATAAATATAATGTCAATTATTAAAGGACATACACGGTCAACAGTACACTATACTACAGGCACAAGCTTATTGTTAGTACTAGGCCCATTATACTACTACTATTATACTACTGCTGTTAGTACTTGTAGGTAACATTATGAAATAGGTCCTAACATTCTATATAAAGTAAGCCAAGCCATTACGCCTACATTGTGTTTCCTCCGATGCCAAATTTAATTATGTATTATCACTATAATGCTGAATTCAAGGATAAAAACCCTCATCATCACTGCCAAGATCAGCAATTATTTCAGCAAGTGCCTCCCCTATAGTGTACCACTACTTGCAACGACAAGCCCTGTCCAATTGCAAATTGCTCTGAAAATATCAGTGCAACCGTATAGCATAGATTTCTGCGGAATTGCATCCTTTACACTAATATAAACATTTCAGAAATGAAAACACCATGGGTGTTAGAAACTAATACATTGAACACACCATTCCTCTAAGGCGGATATATCCACCTGGAGCACTGAGTGCACAATCTCATTTGCTGGATTTATTCATCTGGAGAAATGAAAGGATGACGTATATTTACTTCTAAAACTAACACCTGTTTTTGTGTGTTTAGAGCTGACTCTACATATGGCCATTAATTTGAGAAAATATTAATTATTCCTAAAGTGCTTGTGGTATTTGCTGTTTTGCAAACTTGCTGTATAATCTAAATGCATTTTAAACTCAATAATAATCTTCGAAATTAGGGACTTAGCAGTAAGGTAGGTGTTACACTTTTTGGGTCGCCCTACATGTTCTTTAGAGCTGTCACATCACTCTCAAGTAGGCTATCACATTACTGTACAAATGACACATTACAATACATTACATACATTACAATACTGTGTACAGTATGACACAACTCTTTCAATTGAATACTGTTTTCTTATAGTAGGTATAGGTTGCATAAATATGCATAAGTTGTATGCTAATAAACAAAGAATAATTCTGAAAGTCCCTTACCATGGATGCATAAGTAGTATAAATGACATATACATCAGTACAGCTGCGATGCCAATTAGTAGCAATATAATTCAAAGGACTGTCCAGTCCACATCACAAGTCATTATGGGCTGTAGTATAAAAATGGTAAAGAACTTGTATTATGCAGGAAAATATATACCTATCTTAAATCTGTTTCACTGTTACATAGCCTATATTTATATATTGATTAGCACCAAATCTCCTTTGTTTGTCACTTCTTTGAGATTGAGGATAAAGAGTTTTGTATTGGCCACTACATATAGTAGACCTACGCATGTGTATATAGCAATAACGATTCAGTATATGAAAACTTTCATATTAACAAACATGTTTGGTATACTACCATGCAGTTCGCCATACATGGACTTCTTCAGGGAGCGGGGGGGGGGGGGATACCTGGCTTGAAAATGGATGAAAATACATTTCTGTACACAACACACTTTCACAAGTGACAACACATTTGTTTGGTATTACTTTGGTATCCAATACAGTGTCTCAGTAGATACAAGAAGCAATCTCCAGAGTGCTTCCTAGATATGTCCCTTAGAGCAGATCCAAAATCATAGTGAAAGTGGATTTAACTTACCATAACTGCTAACCTTACTTAAAGGGGCATAATCAGTCGACCCCTCAGCCTAACTTTTAAAACATCAGAACTTTCAACCTGTCAAATCTCATCTCCCTCAAAAGTACTTTCATGTTTCAAGAATGATATAAAAGAATTATAAATGACATATAGATCCAAGGACTTATCTTCCATAAATATAACATTTCAGAAACAAATGAATGGTCTTGTTGGAATACAAGGGAAATTGGGATGACTACATTTGACCCTATTACTAATTATCATGAGTGAAGAACAGCGGAGGAAGAAGTCACAATGCCAATTTAAAATCATAAATCCTGGGACAAAAAATCCAGTGGGGAGAAATTGCTTCAAGTGCTGGACTGAAAGCTTTGTATGCTTCATGTTTCCAATTGTTTTCTCTAGCCAAGGCCAAGTGCAGTTGACTTTTAAAGTCCCCCTCCCTTTGAAATTACATTTTGATTTCCTACAGCCACCACCGCCTAACCCTAACCAATTATGAAGGAACAACAATCCCTTGAGGGTAGAGGGATTCGTAGGAGTATTAGTCCTAGATGTGAAAAATTCAAATAGGACACAAAATGTCTTGCACAATTAAAGTCAACTTCATTGTGAAAAATTATGCACCATCGTTCCAAAAAAAAAAACAAGTAGATTGAATTCATTCCAAAAGTATGTATTTCGCTACATGGAACGAAGATGTTACCAATTATTCTCTATCTCCATCATCCATACATGCCAATAAACCCTCTGCCTAAGTTGATATGGTTGATTTATTAAGATAATCATTATGAAAAATGACAACAGACAATAATTAAACGAAAATATAATAGGAATATACATAAACAAGTAGACTAAATATAAAAAGAAATAATAGTACTAATAATAATAAAATAATTAGAAGAATAACATTAGCCTGCATTCAGTTCTGTATATGTAGGCCTACTGTAGTGTAGATTTGCCTATTGTAACTGTAGCATATCGTTAGTCAAGGATAACTTCGAGTTACGCCATTAGCCTGGGAATATCGTTCAGTGGATACACTCACTGGGCCTGCCTCCTACATTTGCTCTGTCAAGTAAAATCACTGTTTATTCCGTAAATGACATGCTAAAGTAACTCTTTCGCAATTAACTAGCCATTGGGTCATACACAATAACTTTAAATCCGATGTCCCTGGCTTGCACTTGTATGCTGGTACAGTTAGTGAATTCAACGGATGAATGACGTCATGAGAACTCACCATAACAAAAATAGGAACGATTTTAGGAAAATCGTCCACATATGTTTCGATTTTGTTATATTCATAACTTTGCGACTATGGACCAGTATAGAAGTAATAAAAACATATTGTGATGAAATCTACAAGAGATATACAGCAGGATATGCCCGTATTTCAGCCCAAAAAAGCATTGTCACCGAAGTGGAATGTGACAACAACTCATTATATTTCTTGGCATTTAAAATTGCCTCGTATCGAAGATTGGACGCTCCTATTACTAAATGGAGTATTCCACACTCTGGCGGGATGTAAAAGCCACTTCCGGTATTGGCGTGATGTTTGTTTTTGGCGGTAACGACGAGATATCTGAAAGTATTTCGGAGACAGAACAATGTCTCCTGAAATGAAAATTCTCTCCGAAATTGAATTTTTTCAGAGTGTTTTTTCCCCGCTATCGACATAATTGAA
>KN882256.1:168979-184353 GCA_000934455.1 Apostichopus parvimensis
TATATATGTGGTTTTTTCCTTTTTTTCGCTTGCAGGTTCCAGTACTATTACTAATAGACCATGAGTGAGGTGCCACAGCTTGGTCATCAGGTGCCCGGAACCCAGGAATCAACCAACTGGAAGCTGTGCATGCTGTGCCAGTCTGAAGATGTTAGGAGAGGACCCAATGGTGTAACAGCCCAGAGCAGACTCATACAAGCATCTACTGGAGCAAATACAAGAGAGAGCTAGTCTGCATGATGGCAATTTCGTCCAAGTCCAAAGACGACTCAAAGACAGCAGAAAAGAGACATTGTGCACAGAGAGGGCAGATTGGCATCGCGCTTGTTACTACAATGCAACCAACAAGATCCAGATACAACGTGCCAGTGACCGCAAGGACCACGCACTGTCTAATGGAAGCTCCACTGGCAGAAGACATGGACAGAAGAGAGACAGTACCGAAATGGATGAACCAGGCCCATCAACTTCTGGTTCACCAGCACCGTTCACTCTAATCATGCAAGCAAGTCAGCTAAGGTACTTGGCAGTTGGTGACGATCATCCGACGGTCATTTCATTTGCCATGGCTCTCTACGAGAAGGTGGTGCAGCTGCTAGATGCCAGGCCGGACTTAAAAAGCACAGTTGTCCCCAGACCGGGCGAACTACACGTCGTCATGGCTGCTCTGCGAGCTCTCGGCGCCTCCATGGAGAACTCGGGCATAGATGTTGCCTGGATGGAAGCCGATGTGTATGGTTCTGCCACAACAAGGCAGATCCTGAAATGCAACCACTACACACGCGCTCTCCGTGCCCCATATGTAGTACTGTATGAGATGGCACTGGAGGAGTTCTTCACGGACAACTCACAACTGAAAGACGGCTGCTTGAAAGCAACGGAGGAAGTAGAAGCTGCCTGCTAGGAAGGGGACAAATGCACGAAGGCCGAATCCGTGAAAGAAGCCAACACCACGCTCCTTCAAGCCTTGACCACTGCTGAAGAAGTGAAAACATTCAAGGACTTGGAGACTGAGAGATCGAAGAAGGCCATGTTCAAATCAATGATGAACTACATACACCGAGTGGAGACGATCCTGTTCTTCGTGGCAGCATCCCGGAATGCTGACCTCGCGCTCCATCTCGAAGCTGGAGAAGCACTGAGCAAGATGTTCCTTGCTATGGACCGAATCAAGTACAAGCGACTCTGGCCCCGATACATCGCAGACATGTATGACCTGAGAACCAACCACCCCAACACCTGGAAGGAACTGGAAGCTGGCAACATATCCGTCACCAAGAACGAGATCCCGTTCGTATCTGTTGGAGCAGACCACGCATACGAACATCTGAACAAGCAGATGAAGGTTCGTGCTGGACTCATTGGCATCTCCAACAACGCCAGACAGAGGTTCGTGCCTGTCAAAGGAGTTCAAAAGTCAGTTTGATGCGGAAGTTGGCAAGGCCACAGAACACCATGACCTTGGACCAAGTACAGTCAAGAGGGAGCATGACGCAATCGACAAAATCAAGGCTGCGATCCTGAGTCATGGCAATCCATTTGCCACTGAAGGTGACCAGCTGCACAATCTGATCACTCATGCCTACATTCCAGACGAGTACGTGCCACAGATCCTGAACATTGACGCCACTGGACAGAAGTTGTATGAAGAGTACGTGTCAGAGCGAATCAATGGGGACGTCAGCATGTGGGCACCAGTGAAGAAACATAATATCAAGATGAACATGTCTGGCAACAAGAAAGCCAGTGTGAAATTCCGGGACAAGACTGTAGACCTGAAGGAGACCAAGGATCTTTACGGAAGGCTGATGGTCCTTGCCAGGTCCAACCGAGACATTGACCTGAAACAAGCCATCGGGAACTACGAGTTCACGTTGACACCGAGGGCACTGTTCGCGCCAACGGAGCAATGCTGCCATGCACTGACAATTGAAAGTTGATCCACCTCCTTGAGAAGTTGGCAACAGCAGAACCACCCGATGACGATCAGCAGCAGTTGCAAGATGCAAGTGGTCTGCAGCGCGATGCAGTGGATTATGAAACCATGGACTTCACATACACTGAGGGTGTGACAAATCGCATGATCGCACTGGTGGACGGTATGGTGGTCGTGCAGAAGCTGACAAAGAAACCAGACACGGTAGTGACAGTCAAGATCCTAAGTGAATGCTTCAATGCCAGACTGATGTCTCTGACAAGAGACTGTGATGAGATCATTCTGGTGTTTGATACTTACAAGGCTGACTCCCTGAAGAGTACCACAAGAGAGAAACGGAGACAAGGGAAGGATCCGGTCCAATATCAGATCAGAGATGACACCAGCATCAAACACATCCCGATGAGCTGGTTCCTTTCCCATGACAAGACGAAGGCAGATCTGACTGAGTATCTGGCAGCAAGAACCCTGGGGTACAACAAAGACTCGTCCAAGTTGGTCATCACATCGGCCTCAGGACATACCAGAAGCAACAACGAGCTGCTCTTTGAGGACAACAACCATGAAGAGGCGGACACACTGCTGATCCACCAGGCAGTGCTTGCATCACAACGCAACCCACCTGAGGCAGAGTTAGTGGTCTTCTCCCCAGACACAGATGTCCTGGTGCTGGTCATAGCCAATTATGACCTGCTGATGAGGAAAACGTCCATGTCGATGATCCGGAGTGAACCAAGTGCAGCCAGCATGGACAGCTCTAGGTCCAGAAAGAGCAAAGACTTTGCCAGCCTTCCACGCATTTTCGGGGGCAGACAACACTGGGAGGTTCTCTCGTATAGGCAAAGCAACCTGGCTGCAAGTCTACCTAAAAGCAGACGGAGAAGTCGTCAAGGCTTTGCAGATGCTTTCGGATGCCACTGAAGTCACCGACGACCTGCTCTCTACGTTGGCTACATTCGTCTCTGCTGCATACTCACCAAAGGGCATCCAGATTGCGAGCATCCCCGAGCTGCGATGGCATCTGTTCTGCAAGCATATGGCTGAAAGTGACAAGCTGCCTCCCACCCCGGTGCTCTCAAGTAGCACATCCTCCGAGTCCAGATCCAGGCCACAGTATGGGGTCAGGCAAGCGTTGCTCGGCAGCAGTTCCTGGATCCTCTGAAGCACGGCTTCTACAAGGACACAACTGGTCAGGTCAAGCCAGTCACTACTGAGGTGCTCCCAGCCCCAAGGCCATCATCGAGATGGTGAGATGCCAGTGCAGAGCCGACTGTTCTACAGCTCGATGTTCTTGCAGGTCCAATAACCTATCGTGTTCAGACCTCTGCCAGTGCGGCACTCAGTGTCAGAATGATGATGACTCTAGGAATGACATTGTTGGCCAGTGACAGTGATGATGAGTGAGAGTACTAGCTGATGATCATGATGATGGTCCTTGCCCTTGAAGTTTAATGATAAACCATTATCATCGTCGGAAGTGAATTCTCTGGCTCAGTCATTCAGATCATCTACTATCATCTACATATGTTATTATGTTTAGCCTATTGTACTTGGTGCCACTGGATTCCTCACCCTTAAAAATATAAGTTTAGCCGTTAAAATCAGGACTCTGGGTCCCCTAGATGTTGAGATATTGAGAAACACCCATTTTGAAAGCGGCCATTTTGAAAATCAAACATGGCCGCCATATATGCGTCCGGCAAATAGTAAACATTGCTTTTTCTGATTGCTTACACTATACAGTTTCCAAAAATGTATAGATTTGCAAATCTCCCAAAAAATCCAACGAAATTACATAATGAGCCAGACTAGTATGGCGAACATTCGGTTGGCGTACCTAAGACGTGAACTATGCTTAAAAGTCCCTGGCTAACAACTTAAACCGTGTTTCTTTGTATATATGTGTGTAGGTAAAATAGGTAAGTTTGCTTTTTTATCATTTATTATTTATTCATTTACAACAAAAACAGCCCAGCTCATTAATGTTTGTTTTACAGATGTTTTGGAAAGACAAATGTGATATTCCGATCTTTGAAACTGGCAGGGAATCTCGCTACACTATCGATGAAGCTGTTAACATCCTGTTGAAAGATAGCGAGAAAGTGCAATTGTGTTTTACTCACCCACTAAAGGTACGAGAAAATGCCTCGTTTTTTATTGATATCTCTGGGTACAGAAATTGGGAGGATATCAAAACTGACATGAATGGTGTCTTTAATGTATCTCTTCGTAACCCCACTTCGAAACGCCACAAGATCGGGCTCATTATCATGTGACCCAACATTTCAAAAGGAACAAGTCGTCACCAGACCTGGTTAGGTCGATGTTCATGTTACGTGACCTACTTCATTACTATGTTACAGGAGGTAAAGATGTTCACTTGGTCGTTTGATCGCATGGTAATGCAAAGAGGAGTAAGAAGCCTTTTTATCCTTGTGCCAAGACCGTTCATGAAATAATGCAAGAGAAAGTAGCAAGTGAGGCACCTTCGAAAGTTTACCAGTTCTTGCACGGAGAGGCGGGAGGGCCAATGGAACAGGCCAACACCGGATATTTACCACGCTCGAAGCATCAACTTACGTTGTCAAGTGGCGCATGAAGAAGCTTTCCCGTTGATCAACACTTAGTTTATGCAAAGCACAAAGACAAAACGATCGTGTTGTTTCACTCAGATGTCCCCAATGACTTTTTGATTTTAGGTGACCAGATCATGTGTCATGACTTAGGCAAGTTTATATCCACTTCACTTTTATCTTTCCCATTTTCCGTTGACCCGACGTTTAACTTTGGGAGTTTTGAAGTCACCCCTATTGTTTACAAGCATTTATTCCTTAAATCAAAAGCAACTGGTGAGCCCCCTGTGTTCCTATGTGTAACTATGATTCACCAGAATTTTTTTACCACTATTTCGTATGAAGGACAAGTCACGGGGAATACTGGATGCAGAAGACGACATTCAGCTGAAAGCCTTTTTAGACGGTATCAAGCGAGATTTAGACGCCAGAGAAGAGATGTTATAAGGGTGCAAAAGAGAAGAAATACAAACCCGTTTTCCATGGTTACCTCGTATCCCACTTCGATGATGCAAGATAAAATGATTCCTAATGTTCGTCGCAGGCAGGCCTGCCGAACGTACCTGATGGTAATGCTATGAGGTGTTATACTAATATGAGCGAGAGCATGAATCATGTTGTAAAAAGAAGCAAAGAAGTTTCGCAATCTGCAAGTACTAAAAGAGGCTTAAACAAACTGCAGTTCATTAAAAATGTGTTTGAAGTTTTTGTACAAGAACAACGACGGGAGCTGGCGCCTTCAGTTAGCGACCTAAGTGACATATATGAATTGGCCGATGTCGCACATTGTAAAATAGGGCAGGGGACTGGCTTTCACCTTGCAAAAGAATAAAGGGAACTGTTCATTAAGCAATTTCAGGAAATGAGAATTGAACATGCATTTGCAAAAAAGCCTCTTCGTATTCACAATCTGCCGATCTCGGAACGGCAAGAATTTCTTCATGTATCTATCGACTTAGTGAAGCAACTCACTGAAGAATTCAGTTACTCTCTTGAAACTGCTTGCAAGATATATGATAGTGCATTGAAACTAGTAAACACAACAACAGCTGTTCAGAAGAAAACATCTCTTGATCCCATTCTGAACAAAAAGTATGAAGTTGCTATTATCCACCGGAAACACAGACGCGTGGAATGTATAGCAAATAAAGACCACATAAGTTGTAGATGCGGATGCTTCAAGTTCGACGGCATTTGCAAGCACTCGATCGCAGTTGCTGAACTGGAGGGTATTCTTCAGAAACATCTCATTAATATTAAGCAAAAACGATGGTCCAAAAGATCTAGGACAGAGCTGTTAGAAGGCAACATAGACAAGGAGTATGACAAGAAATAAAAATAGATATAAGCGACCGCCTGGAAATGAACAAACCAATTCAACCAGCAATGATGTCTGTTACTTGGCAATACATCACAATGACAACTTGTTTGTGGTTCAGTTACTTTCTATGAGTGTAAAGCAGTGTAAGACATGTGGGGTAGCTTTCTGTCACCGTCAAAAAATCATACCCTTTGATTTAGTACTTGAACACAAAGAAAGATGGTACTTCCCACTGCATGGAGATTGGGGAAAGAAGCAGGCCTCAACCAAAGAAGCCTGTAGATTTCATGATCCTGTTATTCAAAGGTGCATCAAACCACGGTTTTCATATTTCACAGCTGAATACTGTCCCCGATGCAGTGAAACAAAAACTGCACTAGTCCCATCGTGATTTGCTGAACCGAGAGTTCCACCTCAAATTCTAGAAGAGATGTAGTACTGTCATAAACCTTTTTCGACGTTTGCCTTCTCCTGTGATCCATTTTTTGGAACGAAAAGTCTGATATGAAGTGATATACGTGAATAAGTTAACACAAACAAATTATGCTTGGGATGTCTGGCATTTGGAGTTATCTTTTGTGTGTACTATGTAAAAGCACTAGCAGTTTTATAGCGTGTGTACTTTGTATGTACAGACAGCATATCCTCGACTTCACCGCATGTAACATGCAGTAAGCGTTGATTTTCTAACTTCAACTAGACTGCAAGAAATGTATGGGAAGATTAGAAAATTTATAAAATTAGAATGAGTTTTATTATATCTGGGGAAGTCTTTTAAGTCACCCATTGTTGAAACCGCATTAGCGAAAGAATTTGACCGATTCATGAAAAGGGATTGTAATTGTCTGTAGTACATGTTTATAAGGGAAATACTTGCGTGTAATTCACAAATTCAGCCAAGCAATTAATGTCAGACGCCCTCTATTTTCCCCAACTTCTGATTCCGTCTGATTAAGGGTCGTACCATTGTGTGTGTGGGGGCGGGGGGGGGGGGGGGCTCAGGCAGTGAAAGGTACTGTTTCACCTCTATCATAGTACAATCACCGTGGAATGCTGTATAGGCCTAGATGTTTATGTTATTGGGGAACGCCAAGGGAGTTGTTATATGTACTACTTCGAATGACCTGTTGTAGTGTCGGACATGTGGGTAATTTTTACACACATTTAAGGTTCACCTCTGCACTTTGGGCAAACAAATTCATAAATTTTCGGGTCAGCCAAGTGCAGAGGATGTGATGCTGATTTATATATTTAGTTATTTTCACTGATGTAATTGCATAGTGGTAATTCAATATCACATATGTATGGGTGTATTATTCTTCACCTTGGAGGGACATATTTTGTTGGGATATGTGTTCCCCTCCAAAGATCAACAATAATTTTGCTTTTGAAAAAAGTGTGACACAGTAGCAGATGATTCAGATGGGGGTGGGGGAGGGGTGGTGTGGATGGGGCAGGCTTATATTAGCTACAAAATGGACAAATATAAGATTCAAAAACGTGAAAAAGAAACAGGAAATCTGACAAGTGTTCCAAATGTTGACTTTTTTAATTTAAAATTTATTGATTCAGGGGCCAAGGCTTGGGTGCTTACCAACTACCCCCGGCAACCAGTCCGGCACTAATAATTGGTACAATTTTTCCTACCATCTTTTTCTCACAGTATAGCCTACTGCAGGAACAGTGTAATGAGCTTGACTGACCATATCTGACTGAAACTTTCTTTTTATTTTGAAACCTTGCAATGGATCCATTGGGGGAGAGGGAACTTGGTTTAATGCCTCCCCCTAATCCCCTTATTTATTTTATTTTGTGAACATTTGACAATAACGACGAGGCTGATATTAGGGTGTGATTTAATTAACAAGTTGCCATACATTTTTTGTTGGCATATGTTGCAAACAATATCCATAAATCATATTTTATTTTGGAGAAGTGATCTTATAATTGAGTGAACTTTTAAGAATGCATATATATGGCAACACCAATGTGAGTCTTTGTGAGCGAATTCATCACATCAGCCATACAGAAAATAACTCCCTTCTGTCATTTATGACAATTTGATAGAGTGGACATCATTTTACAGAAACATTTCATTTTCTGAAGTCTAATTTTAGAGTATTACTGTACATAGGATGCCTCTGGAGTATTCATTAAAACAGTGTCACAGCAGAGACCTTAATGGTATACAAAAACAACCGATCCTCATGGCTCGTACAGTAACTACTGTTCATGTCCTGTAACACATGTTAGGAATACAAAGTAATAATTACTGATGCACGGTTGTGGGAGAGTAGTTGCTGTATCCAATCATTGAGTGCGAGTTTTTAATACGCGATTGTAAAATGGTCGTATCTATTATTTTTTGGCTGTAAGTAGGTCTACGGATATTCTCGAACATGGCCTTTCTTCGTTATCTTCATGAGAGGTCATTTAAAGAGAGGTGTGAACTGTAATCAAAAGGTACTGTACCTAGTTACTGTACTAGCTATGAGTATCGGCTGACAATAATTACTAAATAATATTATACTGGTTGCAACAATTTTGCTACTTTTACATGCTAATCTATATTTGGGATTAGGGTTGCAACATTCATTTAGAACTCGAGAACCAAGCAGATCATATGTCAAGACGTTTGCTTCCTACATTAAACAAACATACATTTTCGGTCATTAATAATGGACCTGAAGCTTGGGATCTGGCAATGGTCCAAAGATATGACCTACTGATACTGGGATACAGGTCATGTAATAGTACCTACAGGTACACTGCATATAGGTCCTTTATTCACTGGAAAGCCGTCAGATCTGGACGTTACAATCGTGTAGTCATCCCATCCTGTGCAGTTTGGTGCATAAGGAACATGTTTCCATCAGAGTATTGTCACTACACAGGATTTAAAGTTGGCATATTTTCTAAAATCATATTCAAATTAAGAAACATTTGTTTTCAAGGCATATCATGGCTTGTAAGATAACTTTCTTTGAGGGTACGGAAAGGACCAGGTATTGTTTAAGGAAAAGACAATCCATGCTAGACATGTTTATTTTGACATATGTAGGCCTTATATATTGACCTATAGAGGCTACACTACTCAATGTCATATGCATGAACAACTTTGAAAAATATAGGATGGGTAGTTGTGGAAAATGGGGTAGTTTTTCTTCCAAAGAATTTATCCATACCTTGCAGATATGTCCATAAAAACTGCACTTTCACCAGAAATGTACTATACGCACAATTTCAGAAGTTGTTATACCAATTCGGTGACTAAAGTTGGTGAGATTAAATTATATGGGCATCAATTTAATAACGATGTTTGATGTTTGCTTGCAGTATATTATCTCATGTGAATTAAAGAGCAAACATCCATAACATTTGGTTTAATGCAAGCTGTGATAACGTATGGGGTGAAATAATAGCAAATTATAGTACGGTTTTGAATGTTCTTTTGTCAAACATTCTTCCATCTTTTACCTGCCAATAATAATTTTACTTCTACTGTTTAATGTTTGATTAATCATTTCACATATTTGTGGAAATGAGCTTAACAATCTACAACCATTGATTATCTGTAAACCCACTCTTATATGGCTCTGTAAGTCTTCCATTGTTGGCTTATGGACGGTGGACACTTTTGGTTCATCAAGTAGGGTTTTTCCAGCCTGTTTGAATGAACATAGATTAACTAGCAGAACATTGACGATGTTCTCCGGAAATGCAGAATGTATCCATAGGTTGTGGGCTCTTGCACAGGTACCGGATGCCATTGTTTGGTGGCTGTGGAGTACTTGACCTTCACCCTGAAAAGAAATCATAACAGGTGGTTGTGATTTGCATATTCCTTTGTGCACCTCCAAATAACCAACACACAGGGTATTTTAACAATTATCTACATATAAAGCTCTAAGGCTGCTCTGAATTAAATCTTGATTGTTTTCACTATGAAATACTACCTACAAACAATTAACATCATCAAACGGCTCAGTGTAGAACTGTATGTTCATGTACTAGGTAAAAACCTTGAAAGTGTTTCAATTCAGTTATGCATTTAACCTCTGTTTTAAGACATAAATGAATCCACAAACCATCAATTGCATCTATGGTAATAATGTAAATATTTTGTTTTGAAGTGAGTCAGAAGTGTGCCTAAAAGGTATGATTTGAAATGGGTTGTACATCTAATGCCATTCACTACACATATTAAATAAGCATATAATGAGGACATAGACAGAAACAATTACTCATCATTCCCATCTCCATCTTTCTTTGGGACGGTGTCTGTGATAGTTGTATTCAATGGCTGCCAAGTACTTTCTCGCCACATATCCATGAGGTATATGAGGTCACATGTTAATTATTAAGTTTGATTATGCAAACTTATATTAGGGTTCCTTTGCCAGAACATATTTCATATTGATATTTACCTTTTCAGTAATTGTGTTTGCAAGCAGTTGTCTCGCCATGTACACAAATTCACACACACAACATTTCCATCACATTCTTGGCCTTTTGGCAAGAAATCAACAATTATTCACAGACCGTCATGAGCCATTATTGTAAAAAATTATTATGTCAGCTGTCAGGGTAGTTGAAGGATGTCCATGCAACCCACCGTTGCCACGAAATGGCTTTTGGGTTTTGGCATGGGGCATTAAGGTATAATGAAGCAATGCTACTTCTGGATGTATTGTCCTGACTCTCTAAATTCACTCTGATAAAGGGCTATCTGGGCTGGATGTCCAGGAAGTTACTCATCATCCCATACAATATATATTTCTCCTTAAGGAGAGGAAGGACTACCAGGTGTCAATATGGGCTATTCATTGTAATCAGCTAATGAGCTAATATGACGTTATACTGCTAACAAGAGACTACTCCAACTCTATGTACTGAAGGTAGTTTATATGTAGGATGACTTCCTGTCAATGCTCTCAATCTCAACGCAGATGTTGTAGAAGGTGAAGTGGAGATGAAGGGCAAAAACTGGATTTCAATACACTATGTATTACTTGCAAAGATTTCAACAATGATAGTAGGGTATTCCACGCAAATAGACCAAATCTAACCCTCCTTCACCTCTTGTTGTAACAGTGCATGCCTTGGTAGACAGTAAAGACTGAATAGTACAGAACTTGGTGGATTAAAATTGGCCAAGTAAAATTTGTTCCATTGGAAAGTATGCATAGCATTAACAGATTTTATTTACTGAAAACAAATACAAAAAACCAATGCTGACGAACACATGGCACAAACAATGTTGCATACCATAGGCTATATAGTGCAGACTAAATAAATTACTAAAACAGAATGTGACTTTCTATGTTGGGTTTCACTGACCTTAGAATGAAGCTTAGCCTAGCAACATACCAAGTGAAGAAAAATAACTAGATCTATAGAGGAAACTTGGAAAGTGAATGTGGTTGAAGTACAGCCTATACCTACCTTGCAATGCATGCATAAGACACACAGGAAACTAGTTCAGTTGGCCTTTCAACGAAGTTAGTTGTATTATCTTCAACTATCCTAAATTCA
Source organism: Apostichopus parvimensis (assembly GCA_000934455.1). Lineage (NCBI taxonomy): Eukaryota > Metazoa > Echinodermata > Holothuroidea > Aspidochirotida > Stichopodidae > Apostichopus > Apostichopus parvimensis. Next base: position 180,345 of record KN882256.1, read on the forward strand.
TGCACATGTTCAATTAGTCTAGTAGGTGCTTATATCTAAGGTTGAGTAGTAGTGCTGCATTTAGTTTGGTCATACTTCCTGCATTTTCAGCAAGCAATGTGTCAATTATAAATCAATCATAATTTCTGAATTTTCAGTGGGCCGTCAGTCAATTATACATCAATCAGAAGGAAATAAAAAAGAAGTCCGGTTAGTAATACTAGTTTAGTAGTTAGGTCTGTCCTTAGTATCCTACAGACTACTAGTCTATGTTCTCTAACTACAAACACCCAAATGTTTGCTCCTACCTAGGAAGGCTTATATACTTTAACCACATGTAACTGCATCGTTTTCCTTCAAAATGATGACTCCTGATGTCAATATTATTTGGAAAGACTTGAAAATTATCCACTTTCAAGGCATTACCCTCTTTGCAAAGTAAGCAAAACCAACAGAAAATAAAGATTGCTACTTAGTACTTTCATCTGCTATATGCTGTCTGTCATAGACCTGTGATATTGGGAAGGCATATAAAATGTTCGTATAATGATGTGTATGTATACGTTGCGCCGTGTGAGGCTGCATCCTACTTTTGCTCTATGATTTTGCTCCATTTTGTCTCTTTCACGATTCGACTTTTACTGAAACTTTTTAGCTGTGGATAACTTTATATTATTCATTTACCTGTGGTTGTCTTGTTTCACATTTTTGTTTTCTTTTTGCATATTTTTGGAGACTTCTTTTTCTATCGGATTCTGTGTCTCGCGGAACTGTCCAGATTATGCTGAATTTGCTGTCTTGCATGCTTTTAACGTTATCTGCTGTTTTTGCAAATTGTTACCCTAGCACTATGTGTTGTCATAGTAACAACTCTACCATTATACAGTACACAGCTAAAGAACTTCTTCGGCTGAACACCTATTGTTCCGTTTCTCCGGTTCAGCGACTTCATCCCACTGCTTATGACTATCTGAAAGATTTGGGAATTTTGAAATACAATGTCCCCACAAGAAAAAGCAAGCGAGGCGGACAGCATAAAACCCGATTTTGGGCTAGCTGTTCTGGGGTAAATGCATAAAATTTGGTTAAAATTTCTACTAAGACTAATAACCTACCGGTGAGCACTCCACATTCTTTCACTATTGGTTGTGTAAATCCCAGATCTATCAGAAACAAACTTGAAACATTTAGAGATCACGTGATTGATAATAGCATTGATATTTTTGCTGTCACTGAGACATGGCTAAAAACGGAAGATGATTTTATACGGGACTCTTTAAACTAGAACGGTTATGTATTCAAGGACGTTTGCAGATTGAACCGCACTGGAGGGGGCACGGCTTTACTCTTCAAAAGAATGGCAACTCTCTTTTAAAAACCTCAGACTAAGGGTGGTCGTCGTTTACAGACCCCCTACTCCGCTTCTCACCCAGTATCATTTTCTACATTTTTGTCTGAATTCAGTGACCTGTTGGAAAATTGGTATCAAGCCCTCATCAGCTTATTATATTAGGTGATTTTAATATTCATTTAGACATTGATGATGACTTTCATGCAAAGCACTTTCTGGAACTACTACATGCTTTTGATCTGGAAAATAAAGTGTGCTTCCCAACCCATATTTCGGGCCATACACTTGACCTGATGATAACCAGATGTCATGGCAGCCTTGATGTGGCCACAGTCCATGCTGACCATTTCATCTGTGACCATTGCTTCATACACGCGAATGTCAAACTAATTCCTGTTGATTTTTAACGCAAATTGATGAAGTTTAGGTGCATAAACAGTATTAACATGGATAAATTAAAAGAGGACCTGGTTAACTCTGCTTTACACAATGACAATCAAAATGATTTACAGTCACTTATTGATTGTTACAACGGTACGCTTATCTCACTTCTGGATAAACACGCACCTGTTAGAACAAAACTCATCACAGTTAAGCCCTCAAGACCCTGGTTTATATCATCTCTAAACGTTCTTAAGAGACATCGTCGCCAACTTGAGAAAAGGTGGCTAAATTCCCGTTCTTATGATGATTACATTTCTTTCAAAAAAGCGAGAAACCAATTCACCAATGCATGTGATAGTGTGAAGAAGGAATATTACACCAGTAAAATACAGGATTGTGGTGGTGACCAAAGAAAGCTATTTTGCCTCATCAACAAATTAATTGCTAAAAATGATTCCAGTCTGTTTCCTCCAAGCATTGACAACAAGAGTCTGGCTAATGGTTTCGGCAATTACTTCCAGCAAAAAGTTGACCGAATTACTTGAGATATTCGCGATACTTGTACAAAGGAAAAGCTGTTGCCGTCTGATTTAGTCAGAGTTGATTCACGTAAAGTTATCCCAGATTTTTCACACTTTACCAACTTATCATCTGAGGAGGTTCTTAAGCTGATCAATAAGTCTGCAAATAAACATTGCATACTTGATCCTGTTCCATGTAAAATTTTTAAAGAATGTATTGATATTTTACTACCTGTGATAACGAAAATCATCAATTTGTCTATGGAAAATGGAGTTTTCCCCGAGTGTTGGAGGTGTGCTGTTGTCATTCCCATTTTAATGAAACAAGGACTTTCACTTGAATTTAATAATTATCGACCCGTGAGTAATTTGGCTTACCTGTCCAAACTGGTGGAAAGCGCTGTTATGGATGAATTTGAGTGTCATTTATTAAAAAATCATCTCCTGCCAGTAAACAACTCTGCCTATCGGAAGCATGACAGTACTGAGACCACTTTGCTTAGGGTACATTCCGATATTATGAAAAACATGGACGCTGGAATGGTAACTCTTCTCATTATGCTTGATTTGTCAGCAGCCTTTGATACCGTTCATTATGATACTCTTTTCAATACTCTGGGTAATCGTATAAATATCAAAGGCCTGGTGTTTCAGTGGTTTCAAAGTTATTTATGAAATAGGCGTCAAAAAGTTCTTGTAAATGGGACATTTTATAAAGACTTCTTTTTGAAGCACGGTGTCCCCCAAGGAAGCTGTACTGGCCCCTTACTTTTTATTAAATACTTATCGCAATTGTATCATGTTTTGCTTAAGCACCTTCCTAACTGTGAGGGTTATGCTGATGACAATCAATTTTATCTTGCTTTTAATGCTGGCAATGACACTGCCAGAGGTGAGGCAATTTCTGCAATGGAAAATTGTGTGGCTGAAACACGTCGCTGGTTTTTAACGAATAATCTTAAACTAAATGATACAATAACTGAATTGATTGTCATAGGTTCAAAGCAACAATTGGCTAAACTACCTGATTTTTCTTTTCAAGTGGGGGCGGCAACAATTCATACAGTTGATAAGGTTCGTAATTTGGCTATTATTTTGGCTAAAAGTCTTTCACTTGACTTACATGTTGCAAATGTGTGTAGAAAAGCAAATTTTAGTATTCATAAGCTTTGGCATATTCGTAGTTACTTGGATGATACCTCATGTAAATCACTTGTTCATGCATTTGTTACGTTACACATAGATTACTTCAATTCATTATACTGTAACTTACCTTCACATCTCCTAGATAAACTTCAGAAAATCCAAAATGCTGCTGCCAGACTTGTAACGGGTACTTCCAAATATGATCATATAAAATCCGTCCTACATAACTTGCATTGGCTTGCAGTTAGAGAAAGAATATCTTATAAGATTTTATTACTCACTTTTAAATGTATTTACAATATTGCACCGCAGTACCTTTGTGATTTAATTTCTCTTTACACTCCCTCTAGACCGTTGCGTTCCTCGTCCCGTCTGCTTTTAACTGTTCCTAACATAACAACTGCAAAATTTGGACCGAGATCTTTTAGCTATGCTTCGCGAGTTTTATGGAATTCACTCCCTGAGGTTTTAAGAAAAATTGAGAGTTTTACCCTTTTTAAATCAAAACTTAAGACTCATTTATACTGCAAAGCTTATAATATCTGAATTAATTTTATGTATTATTATTTCGTCAATTGTTTTCTTGTTATATATTTGTTTTACTGTTTATCATGTAATTATTATATTC
>KN882256.1:187438-214302 GCA_000934455.1 Apostichopus parvimensis
ACCTTTCTGTCTTTGTCCCTCTCCAGTTTATTCCCTACCCTAATCCTCTCTCTGTCCCTCCACAGTTTATCTCCTTCCTCTCCTCTTTCCCTGTTGCTTTCTTCTCACCATCCATTGTCCACTTATAATCCCCTTTCATCCATCTCATTGTGTTCACCGTGCTCATTAACCTGTCTGTTTTCTGTGCGTGTTTTTGTCCCCTCTGTTACTGTACTTGTCATTTAGCCTCTGAAGAAGATCCTGCTAGGATCGAAACGTCAGGCCAACTTACTATTACACATTCTATTACACAGGCTCTCTAGTGGATAAGCAGTTTGCTAACAGTTTTATTTTATTTTCAATAATAATAATAATAATGAGTAGGCTGACATCAATTTATTTATCTTGTTGTTGAGTTTTGGAGGACGCAAAATACCATGAACGAAATAAGGTCTCTTTGCCATTTGTAGAAATGTAAAGCTAACAGTGATGTTAACTGCACTAATAAACACTTATAAACACAGGTATTATTTTGTAAGAATTTTGGCAGGTAACAAGTTATAGACACGAAAGTCATTTGAAACAAGATAAAAGATTCGCGCAATAACAGTTAAACTGATTCCATAGCTGCACAAAATTAGGTTAGTAAGGACTAGCATAGTAGTACTATATTCCTATCCGAGTCCGAGTCTTCGTTGAATACCCTAGCCGACCGTGCTGGCCGCAATTCATGATCGTCTAGACTATACAACTAGATTAGGCCCATAGAAGATATTCAGGCCAAGTCTTTGTCTAAATTCATGGTATTACAGATACTTTTACCATGTGTTCTGACACTAACTAAGATTACCTGAATGTAACTTGTAAGACCTAACTAACGTTACAGGCCTAGCCCACAGTGCTTGTAGCTAGGCCATCAACATCCTTACCGTAGTTGTATCGGTAATGAAAGTTATTTGACTTACATAGGCCTAAGCTACCTCGAATGCGGGATTGCAACTACCGACCTCCTTCAGCGCTTTCCAGTTTTCGAAAGAATCTACCAGAGAGATTTGCCGTCTTGTTTCAATTCCTTCTCCTAGTCCTACGTTGCTTTGTAGGGCTACAAACAATTTCGATGTGTATTTCGAGTACACTGTGTCCCGGCCCTTTATGCAGCTAGACCAGGATATTTGTGCATAAGTATAATAATGAGGTTAATTACGGCCGTGTATGTACGAGCAGAGAGTTGTTACACACAACTCCCTAGTACGCACGAGCGTTACGACTCGGCAGGCTAGCTAGCGCTGTATATGCTGAACTGAACTCGGCTTCATACAGTACTGTAGATCAGTGTGTATATATATATAGTAGCAGCTCCCTGCTGCGTGTATACTACTGTATCATGTAGATCAGTATCTGTATACATTGTTTACACTACTGAGAGTCGAGTTTCAGTGTCTTGCCATAGGGATGATTTGCACACAGCATTTAGGTATCATGAAACGATGATTCTCTCTGATTCATTGTATAGACCCTTTAAGGATATAGAACTATGGAACACGAGTTTCAAACTTTAATGCATTCCAGCATCATAACACCTGCACAAAATATACTGCCTGGTTGTAACATCATGTGACCCTGGCCATGTCCCATCTTAATCCTTAACCCTAGTGCATCTACAATGCCCGTATTTACCACAGAGAGCGTTAGTGGTGAGCAGGCTAGGCTTCTGCTCTGACATACTGTTATGTGAAACACTCATAGTGTCGTGAACCCTAATGTTTATTAAATATATGCAGATGTATGTCAATACTCTGTTAACTTTTCCGTTAAATGATGTCCATGAATTAAACATATAAAGAGTGTGATTGGCTGATGCTGTCTTGTGACAAAAACATTAAAGACCAACTATGGAGACTTTTCGATGAACATAAAATCCCACCATTTTGCATGTATGTAATCCTTAACTCACTCCAATTACATTGCTGTAATTAACTTTACCAATTTCGGATGTCAAATACGTGAAGAAAAGTCAGCTATTTAGGAAACCTATTTCAGACATACCTGAAACATTCCTAAGACATCAGGTGACCATGTGACGTCACTGTTGGTATACCTCACTGACAACAATACTTTTAGTGTGTAAAGTTGTATACTTGAGCTGCCAAAAACATGAACGATATTACCCCTTTTCCCCAAAAATGCCACAATTCTGTGTTGTTGGAGGTTGCAGTTATACCTCAGCCAACAAAAGCATCAGGTTTTTTAGCTTTCCGAGTAGAAGAACCGACGTAAAACGCCGTAGACTTTGGATGAATTTTGTGAGATCCACGCGTAAAGATTTTTCAACACCCGGAGTATGTCTTGCCCATGAGTCCACATGCATGACCCTGCCTCTGTGTATGCTGCAAATGTCTCATTCTGCGAAACTTATATACTTTCGACAGCTGTGGCGGACATAGCTAATGTGAAATTTACCCTTTCAAGTCTCCTCGTAAACAAGCCCTGGACGTTCTTACATGTAACATTATATCACGCAATGGACAGTATAATATTTACTGTAAGAGATGACCGTGTAACTACCGTGCCTAGGGTAGCATCGTTAGTACATGTAGTGAGTTACAACTCCCGTAAATAGTCATGTTAGCCTTGTTAGGTTTTCATCGCATTTATTTATTTTATTTGTTGTATTCCAGTATCGTCAGTTCGTGATACACGTGTTATGTTGTCCGTTATGTTTATTCCGGCACGTTTTATTTCGTTACTGACTGTTTTGTGATTGTGGGATGTTACTGGTCAAGGCCTGTTTCAACTATACCTAACTCTATGGAATGGAGTCACGGTAGTATTTCGCCCAGGATTGAACGAGAAACTTGAATTTGGATATTCACCGCTAAATTGGTTTATTCACAGGATACCTTTTTGTGTTTGTACTTTTGGATATTGAAACGAGTAAGTACTATGTCCAGCTGAAGCTTAGGTCAAGTATATGCTTCCCCGGTAGATTCGGGCCAGCGTCTTCTCGATTATGTTTAGTGTTTTCTTTGTAATTCGTTGACATTTTCCGTGATATATCACGCATGAGGCATCTTTTAGGTATATTCTTCTGTTCAGTTTGCGGTATCTTGCGATCAAATTGTATTACGGAATCGGCAAGCTGCTTGCATGTTCTACAGTATATTGTACCGTACGTACCTATTGACGCTCCTCTATGTAAACGATGCCTCCATTTCAGTGGAAATTTTGGTAATAAAATAACCCATTTGACTAAATGTTCTGCTTAAAATTGTCTTACAAACGCTCGAAATTGGAAGTCAAATACAGTCAAATTGTTCGATATCTGTTTATAAACAAGTGTCTATTTCAGCGTTTCATTTTCGCGGTATACCAACTTTTACGTCACACGGTGACTATTTGATTTGGGTCAATCTCTGTTTTCAGACATTCCAGAGGTTCATGTCACGTGACTACCCAAAATGTCCATTTTCGTGGTCGTTTTTGGATGGGTTATAGTAGGATTTCGAAGATTATTTTTTACACATGTTGATTATGGGTATGTAAACTCCCAAATTAATGGAAAATCCCCCCAACAATTGTTTATCTATAGTTGGTCTTTAAGTTATGATTGGATAATAGTGACATGTCTTTTACCTCGTGTATAGCAGTTTGTAATGTAATGTCAATAAAATCTTATATAGCGCACTACGCGCAATGCATCTGTGCGCTTTACAAACAATGAAGAAAATACAATGATATAAAACATTAAATACAAGAAACATTAAATACATAAACCATCTACAGATATATACAGGAATATGAGATGGAAAAAATATTAAAAGCAGGTGAAGAGTAAATCGATAAAACAGATTGACTACAAAATCTACAATTTGAATGCTAGAAAGTGAAAATTACAATTGAAGTTAGAACCTTAAAACCAACACGACAGAACATCATAAAATCTAAAAAATCATAGAAACCATCTTTATAGTGCTCTGAAAGAAATGCGTTTTCAGGTATGACTTGAAGGAGATGAAGTCCGTGATCATACGAATTCCGAGAGGCAGCTCGTTCCAAAGATCAGGTACGGCGACCGAGAATGCTGTAAGGCCATTAGTGCTTCTTGTTATTGGTGTTGCGAGGAACGAGAGTGAACGGCTTAGAGCGAAGGGCGCGTTTGGGTACCCGAGGTGTCATCAACTCAGACAGGTAAGACGGTGCCATTCCGTGTATGCATTTAAATGCAGTAATTAAAATTTGGAATGTTATGCGTTTGTGTATAGGTAGCTAAGGTAGATCGTAAAGGATAGGAGTCATGTGTTCGTGACGTCGTGAACGAGTGATCATGCGAGCGGCTGCGTTTTGGATAGTCTGTAGAGGATGAAGTGCAGTTTTAGAAAGACCGTTCAGAAGAGCATTACAATAGTCAAGACGGGATGTCGTTTAGTACCAGTAGATTCTGTCTATACCCATCGATACATGCTTCGATTCTAGATTGAGCGTCGCTCTTGCGTTTGAAAGCGATGTATAGCTGGGTGTCGTCTGCGAATAACATGGGTTCCAATCCGTCACGAATGATGAACTCCTCGAGTGGCGCCGTGTAGAGGATAAAGAGTATTGGTTCAAGCGTATGTAAGCATATTCAGTCTTATGTATACCTTTACTGTGTAAGGTCTCCGTGTGTGACAGGCACGTTAAACATATTATTACCAGTGATTATATAGGGTTCAACGTATAAAGTCTATAATCAATCCTGCAAAATAAATAGAACGAAATCATTATATATTTCTCTTGGACTGGTAATTGACTTAATTCGTGTCGTCCCTGCCACGCGACCATCGAAATCTGCCTTACCGGGACGGACGCACACACACTTGAAATCTGCAAAGCTACCTGGCCCGTTTGACCATTTGGGAGGCAAGCTTTTATGCGCGCGCGCTCCGTGTCAATGAAACTTCTTAGGATGTCTATATGACTGTTCATATCTAATATTTCTTAGTCTCTTTGGGACAAGTGTGTTTTGATAGCATAATTTGTGACGAAAAAGGACTGTATATTTCAGTCTTAAGTTCTGCATTGAAATATCGCAGATGGGATCAGGTCACATATGATATCAGTTCAAATCAAATGTTGTTAATCAGCTGACTTGATCAGCTGATATGAATTACTGACTTGAACTTTATTTGGAATTTTTGCAAAACCGAGACACTTTTCAAACTTAACTACTTTCTTGGTGAGAGTGGCAACGATGCATATGAAGTCATTTCAAGGGCATTTCACTTGCTTTGAATTTTGGTTCAATTCTGAGGCCATAGCGTTCACTGTACATCACTCAGGTAAATACGTTCTTTTGTACACAGGGGTATTATCATCATTGAAAGCAGGCTTTCTTCTTCCAGAGGAAGAGTTGGAAATAATAGGTGACTACACAACGAGTCTTCACTGTGGTCCAATGCTTTTAAGAACGAATGCTTTATGCATTCTACATGGATACTCAATTCATTTCATTGGGTGGTCTTCAAGAATTACGCAAGGTAATAATGATAGTTAAACATTGTATAACATTTGGAGAAAAAAAGTAACCCTAGAGTACAGAAATAAGTCTACGACAAAAGCACATTTCGGCCAGGTCTCAACAGTAATGTACTTATTGTTGTCACATTCACTCCAATGAAGTAAATATCTTATCAGAACTATTACCAGATAAGTTCTAAAAGTGAAATTCCACAAATTTTATTTGGTTCTGCCTAGTAGTGTAATCGAATTTATTTATAAAAACAACATTATTTTGTGGTCATACAGCTTATTTCAGTTTTATGGGTAATAAGCTACTATCTTAGAAGTTAAATAAAACTTCATCCACCAATGAAGGAATATTCCTTTTACACTTTAGTGCCATATTGAGATTTTTAGAGGTGTTTTTAATGCATGCTTCAGCCACAACTACCCTGGTGCGTGGGTGAATTTTGAATTCCGGTTTCATTTCTGCATTTTGGCCAGAATGGACCCTTTAAGTCGTCCCACTGATACTGTTGGAATTAACGATTCATGAAGCTCTAAATTGTAAAGAAAAGTAGATGGGATAAATTGGATCCTTTTTGTCAATATCGGTTATTTTTTTCCTTCTTCCAAAATTGAATAGGAGGATGAGTCACTTATTGGGAATATTGACAAAAAAGCTTATGGAATATTTTGTCCCGTTATTTCTGAAGGGGGTTGTAAAAGTTGTTCACGTCAAGTTAAAACGTTTGGAAATGAAACAACGAAAAGAATCTTTGACATTTTCCCCTTCTTACAGCAAAAAATCCTACATCACCCTTTCAATTTCTGACACAAATGCATAAATCGTATTGTTTTGCAGATGAAGTTACCTCTTTTGTGACTTTAAATGGAGCTATCATCAATGAAGAGTTGACAGAGAGACCTAAAGAGACCTCCAGCAAGACCGTTGTAATGGCTTTACATGAAGAAGGGAATAATTTTTCGGATAGGCCTATGTCATTGAAGTCCAAGAATATTCTTAATTAGCATATTTTTGCATACAGTTGTTGTAAAACTTTTTTTGGAAAGATTAAAAATGTCCGTTTGAATTTCAAAGGTCATTTTAAGATGGGCGTACATGGCCCACATGGTTAACTACTGTTTGTTTAGGAAAACTGTTGGTTCATAATTAATTTTCATGTAATTTGGAAGTACTTTTTCAATATAGTTACATTTTCTGGTTTTTATTGCTCTGAATCATGTGTACCATATACTATTATGTGCTTATGTCATCGTGCAGTTCTGCCCATCTATCCAATTGTCAGTCAACGTAAGATAAATTACTACTTCTTGCAGTCTTTGGTGAATATTAATGAAATCTGGTCAATGTGACCACCAATAATAAGGGTGTATCAGAAGGGTAAAGGAAGTTGAAGTCAAAGGTCAACTTCAGGTCATTTCTGAAAGCACTTAAAAGCTACTCCTACAGAATAAATTGGGTGAATATGAGGGTTGCTAAAAATGAGGTCTAAAGTCATTTACGGCTGTCATTTTCTATGCTAGCACAGAAAGTGGTTTCACAATTTGAAAGTGTTCTTTCTGGTTAAAAGTTTGATGGACCTTTATGAGGCATTTAGTGATAATAACCATGAGGAAGTCAGAAGTTGCATAGGTAGGCATAGGGACTTTGATACAAATTCATGCTGTTAGGAGGAATTGCTTGTCCATGGCAATGTTCTTGAGCTTCTCAGTGAGGTAGAGGTTGCACCTCTTTGATTTGCTGTGGTAAGCTTAAAGTGATCTGTTGGCAATTGACCAATTAATAGTGAATGTCTTTATCGTTATGTTTAGCTGACAAACGTGTTTAGAGTGCACTATGGTGTTCTGGTACGTTTCGTTTTTGAAGGACTGCTTGTGATGCCATAGCTGCGCATGCAAGTAGGCTTAATTAGTCCTTTGGATATCTGCGAGTAGTCAGCCTCTTTGACTAGCACAGGATGCAAACCATTAAGGAAAATCATTAATGTCACCACCTCTTCTCCCCCACATTGAAAAAAAATACCGCCCATGATACTTAAGTTACTTTTGCATGTGGACCAAGTGTTGTGTTCAACAGTGTTGAATGTAGTTGACAAAATTGCTATATTCAAAGTATTTCATTTATGTACAGGTTTTTCAAAGATTGACCTCCAAGTTACCACAATCCCTGTTTGTGTTTTTTCTTTGATTCTGCTGAGTTGTCTACCACAGTATGTTCTTAAACTATTCCTAATTCTTCATTGTCCCCTGCCAAACAAATGAGTTATATGGCAGCTGTGAAACCTTTACCTTAATCATATGCATCTGTCATGTTTCTATTGACTGTACAGATCCGTTGAAATGGCTTAAAAAGTTTCAAAAATATTTCCTTCACCTCCATGTCATATATTGGTTATGCTTACTGAACTGTGGGCATACTGGAACAAAACTTAACTAGGGGCAATATACTAAGAGGTGAAATCACGTCCATGTAGACTGCAGGTACTACGATGTACCTACCACATTCAGCTATGTTTACCTGTCAAGTAATACATACATCACAAAGTAATATAGCATGATCTACTTCAGAAGGTATGTCATGGTTGCTGATTAGGCATAGAGTAAAATTATGGATTGCCAACATATTGGTCAATTGGTCTGTTGCTACTGAATGAGTGGTCCAAAAGCGTTCAGTATGAAATGGTTACATTCTGTTCATTAACTGGTACCCAGTAGATGATGCAAAACTTAGATTGTTTTTTTACATATGGATTCAATAATGCAGACATGTTTGTGATACTTATGCATATGGCATATGTCTGCCCATCCTAAGGTACACGTGAAAATGTTATTACTTCCTGTGCCCTTAACTGCTGACGATATAGCTAGCTAGTGAACACAAATTTTTTCTTTTCTTAATGACATGTATATAATTATTAATCATGATAATTTTGACTATATTTCCGATGTAATTTCTGCTGTAGGAGTAAGAAATTATTTTGGACATTAAAACAGATGTTGCATTGAAGAAAAAACATGGCAATGAAGATAATGACACAAAGAGTGTGGAGGAACCGGCGCCAACTAACAAAGATACCAGTGTTTGGGGCTCCAAAAAAAATGCAGGGAAAAACACCAGAAAAAGACATGACAAGCTTATCCCGAAAGAGACAGACTCTGTACTTCAGAAACAAGAAGACAGCTGTGAAGAGAGACAGACAAGAGGAAATGGATACAACGCACACAGACACCAATTTTGGAGGCCCACAAGAGCCGACAAGGGAAAATAGCAGACAAAAACATGGTAAACGTATCCGCCGTCAAGATACAGACAGTGCACTTCAAGAAAAATATGACAGCGGTGAAGACGATCACCGGATACCTTCTAGCAGAGACAGACCAGAGGAATCTGATACAGCTAATAGTGACACCATTGTTAGGGTTTCACAATAACTGAGAAGGGAAATTGCCAGAAAAATACATAACAAGCTTATCCCGAAATAGACAGCCTCTGCACTTAAAGAGCAAGATGACAGCGGTGAAGATGATGTCAGGATGCCTCTTAGCACAGAGAGTCTGAACGAACCTGGCAAATCTGACAGTGTCTTCAGCGTTACAAATTCACCAAAAGTGAAAGTTAAAAAGCCACAAAGAGACATGACAAGCGATTCCATGATAAATTCCATGTATGCTTGTATTGTGAAACAAAACAGACACACATTGCTGGACATCTTGGTCTTGTTCATCTCAATGAGAAAGAAGTTGCTGCTCATAACTACGACGCGTTTGAAACTGGCAAAGTGCGCTGATTGGCTGCAAACAGCCCCCATCTTAAAAATCACCATATGATTACTTGTTTTGTGGAGATTATAGTGGTCTGTTTCTGAGCAAAGAACACGAGATCCGGTTCCTTTAAATGTAAAAGCCCAGGTAAAAAAAGTCTCGATCTCAAGTCACAGTAAGGTTGCAAATGCCTGTCCCAAAACATGCGAGTGCCAATTACTTGGTGACATGAACCAAGACGAAGTTTGCACTATTGTTAAGTCCGATCCACTCATTCTGAAGTTTGGCACCCAACTATTCAGGAAGCATGGCAAGGTTGTTGCTAAAAGCAAGAAAAAGAAAATATATGAGGCCTCCAATTGAGAGATAATATCCGACAAAAAATGCGTGGTAGACTTCTTATCGAAGGCAAAACATTGGGACTGACTTGCATGGAGGACTTTGTCATTCCTGCAAACTTTACAGTAACAGTGCAGGCTGTGAAGAACTTGGCAGGTTTCAACGAACATTCACTTACCTTTAAGACACCTTCCCTTTACTTAAGTGTGGCTACAACCTCTTTGCCATATGCAACAGCTGTTTGTGAAGCTGCAATGGCTAATAAGGCAGAAAAAGTGCACCTAATAGAACAGTTTCAGAAAGTGTACCAAACAATGTGGAACGCTGAACTGTCCTCCACACCACTTTCTAACTTGCGGGAAAGCAAATGGAATCAAGAGGTTGTTCTTCCAACTGCTAAAGATGTGGAGACACTGAACACCTTTCTCAGTGTTGAAATTCAAGTTGCTGAATGTGCCATGGCCAAAGAAGTGAACATATCTTTTATCAACCTGACGCAGGTAACCTTATGTTATCTGATTGTGTTCGACGTAGGGTTGGAGAAGTATCAACAGTTCTGCTGGAGGTGTACAGGAAGGCAGTTACTAATAAACCTAAAGTGAATGAAGATGTTGCTGCTTCTCTTAGTACAGTGGAAGAATAACTGGCTGGCCACTTCACAAGAATTGTAATAAGAGGAAAGAGGGGAAGAAAAGTGCCCTCTTGTTGACTCCACTATTAGTCAGGGTTATGGATTTGCTAACGAAGACTAGAGAAGCTTTGTAAATTCAAAATCGACATTTCTTTGCTTAGCCAAATGCCACAAGCCGGCTTTACTTTCGAAAAAGTTACTGTCTCAGGCAATTAGCCGATAATACGGTGCTTCCATCCCCAAAAGTCTGAGGTCCACCTTGCTGAGGAAACCATGCCAACTACCTGCTAAATTTTGAACCTCACAAACGCAGAGTTGCAAAGTCGGGCAAACTTCATGAAACACAACTTTCGGGTACATGAGCACTTTTATAGACTACAGGAAGGGATTACCCAGGCTGTGAAGGTCTCCAAAGTCCTCCTTGCCATGGAAAGTGGAAACTTGAGAAGCTATAAAGGGAAGACTGTGGATGAAATAGACCCAACCCCAGATGGTAATTATTTGGCTTATACAGTTATATTAAATATATAATGAAGCATGACATCTGGCATTCATCCAGTCATGAAAACATTTGGTTTTGGTTGTGAATTGTCTGAAAGACCTCTTGTTTGTTCTTACATTTGCATATACTTCACTGTTAGTGTTAGCACATGCGTATTTCAATCAGGCCATGGTATCACAATGCCAGTGGTTTCCATCATTAAACTTTTAGATCTTTGTGCAGCTTAATAACATGCAGAGTCATCCTGTTAATATCCATACTACTAAACTTGTAATGACTAATTAACATGCATAAAAATATATTACAAGTAAACTGTTGATAATTTTGTTCATATTTAGTGTCATGAACATTGCTGGTCGAAACTCATACAAATCGAGAGAAATAATCTATTGTTAGGTACAGAATGTTGTTTGTTCAGCTCCAAGAGATCCGTGGTGACTTTCTGCCATGGACGCTTCGGCAACGGACTCTATAGCATTGGCTGCATGATTTATTCTTTCCTTTGAGCACTCTTGACATGTAGTGACCACTCTTTCAATATCGGAGCGTATTTTTGGCCACCATACTGATTTTTTGGCTCTCAAGCGACATTTTTTATGCCTTCATGTCCCTGGTGGATTCTCTCCAATATTTCCCTCCTCATCGGATATGGGATCACCAGGCGATTGCCTCACATTATGAGGTTTTCATGAACAGTAAGTTCACCTGCAATAGCTCGATATGGTTTTAGTTCGTATGAAAGCCAGGACTTTTCTGGCCACCCTTCTCCACAATGTCGTTTGACTTCTTCTTACGTCTTATCTGCCCATTTACTATTTTGGATTTCTTTGAAGCGTTGATTAGTCATTGGCAGTTGACAAACGACACTGTGAGCAAAACTCTACTTCGTCTCGGAAGATTACCTCCTCTACATCAGGTGTATAATTGGATGGTGACCGTGACAGTGTGTCTGCGGTACTTAGTTGCTTCCATGGCACATGGGATATTGAAAACGTGTATCTCATGAGGCGCATCCTAAAACTTTGAATTCGCGGAGGTAATTCGCTCAGATCTTTCCGAGAAGGGAGAGATTAGTGACTTATGGTCTGGCTCAATGTGAAAAATTATACCCCAATCAAATAATCATTAAATTTCCAAAAGCCCATGTAGTCGCCAGCGCCTCTTTCTCAATCTGCGTATACCGTTGTTCGGCAGCCGTCATGGAACGACTGGCATATGCTACTGGTCGCCATTCCCCGTTTTCTTCTTTTTGTCTAAGGATAACGCCTAGCCCATATGACGATGCATCTGCAGAGACTTTTGTGAGGTTTCTTGGACTTTAGTGAACAAGAACGTTCATTAAACTAAGGTTTGCCTTGATCTCAGAAAATGCCTTAGCTTGCTGCTCACCCCAAAACCATATCTTTTCTTTCTTTAGCAGATCACATAATGGTTTTCTATTTTCTGCTAGATTAGGTAACAACTTTCCTAGCTGATTGTTCATACCTAGGAAGCTTCTAACATCAGAAACACTCTGCGGTTCTTCCATGGCCCTGATACCTTGTATTTTGTCGAGATCTGGATGAATACCATTTTCGTCTATGATATGCCCCAAAAACTTAACACTTGATTGACTAAACTCACACTTACTGCTGTTTAGTGTAACATTTGCCTTGTGTAGTTTGTCAAGCACAACTCTCAAACGGCTGTAATGTTGCTCTTGGTCGCTCCCATATATTACAACATCATCCATCAGACATGCAACACCTTCGAGCCCTTGTACTATTTCGGACATTCTTTTTGGAAAGTGTTCAGGTGCGGATGATATGCCGAAAGGTAATCGGTTTAATGTGTACCGTCCAAAGGGTGTAACTGAACTTGTGACTTTTATGATAGTGGAATTTGCGAAAATGAACTGTTGGTGCCAAATTTTGAAGAAAATTTTTCACCACTTATCTGTCTCAGTATTTGGTCAACTGCTGGCAGAGGATGTATCTCTCTACTCACGCTGACGTTTAGCTTGGTAAGATCTATACAAATTCTTACCTTGTCATTGGCCTTCGGGACAACTACTATTCATTCCTGTACACAAATCTGTGGGCTTATCTACTCTTTGTATGAATTGACTTTCCTCCATGTTATGCCTCTACTTTATCCATTAGAGGGGGTGGTACTCTCCTTAGTGTTGTAAAGTTGTATTCAACTGCTCCAGATTTGAGCTTTATGTTTAATTCTTTCTCCATTATTCCCAGACCTTCAATATCTTGGCTAATTAAACTTTAAAGTCAATGGTGTGATTATCATCTACTCTCATAGCAACATTAAGTTCGTCTATGGCTCTTATTCTCAATAGTGGTGTTTTAACTATGGAACCACATAAACTTCCCTCTTACCTCTTTTTCCTTGTGGTGAAGTATGCATGAGAAACTTCGCAGAACTCCCAGTTGCTGAGATCCAACGCCATATAATGTCTTTTGAGGTTTCTGTAGGCGTTCTACTAATTACAACTACCTCTGCTCCAGTATCCATTTTGAAATGGATCGGTGTCCCACATACTTGTAAGTTTACCTTCCAAGTATTTGTTTTATGTTTAGTGTGGTGAACAACACCCAAAAAGGATTGTGCCTGCAGGTTGTGTTCATTTGGTGTTGGTTCTCGAACCTCCACTTCCTGTTACATCTCTGCTGCGGCATACTCTACCATAGTGGCCTATTCTTCCACAATTGTATAAATTGTTGTTTTGGCTGGGAAATCTTCCCTGGCGTCTCATGGAGTTTTCTGACACCGAGTACAAACATTCACCTGATTCTCGTTGTGGTCACCATAACTATTGTGGTTATTGGTAATGTTGATCCACGATAGGTTTCGTGTTGTGTTATAACTTCATCGAACATGTTAATAATTTCAGGATAACTATCGTCGACTATTATAAGCCATTCTAGGAGGCATTTGATCGTCGGATATCACAGAAAGCGACTGGGATGCTAACTCTAAACACATTGACAATTTATGTTGACATGATTGTTGTTGCCAACTTAAAAATAGTGTACACTGTGTTGTAAGCCTGTAACCAACATCAGACAAGTGAAATGCCTGGTTATATGCAGAAGCAAATTAGATAATAAGTCAACCAATACTCTACCAACCCTTCCGACCTGGGTCATATTCATGTAGTAAGTGCATTTATGTCATACTGAAATTGATAGGCGTATGTTACAGATACTAGTTTTACTACTACTTACTAGCCTAACGTAAGGCCTCACTGTACGTAGAACTAGGCCTAAGTGATCGTAGGCTATGCCTAATTGAAATTCGGTTACTTAGGGCCTAGTACTACTTTTTTTTTTTTTAGCACGCTTGGTATCTTTATTGGTAACATTCTTGTGCCAATTCGAACATATTTGAGTACAATAAGGTCAAAAACCTTTTACAAGTAATGATAGGTACAAACAAAAACCATGATAAATCGATATTAACTCAACAGTATAGTGCAATTACTAAATGAGTCTTTTAACTGCTCGTAAGAAATGAAAGCTTGGCCTCTTTGCTTGAGTTGTTTGTCAAGTTTAATAGCAAATTTTAACTTATATCAAAAATCTATACATCTCATTTCCGTGTTGGAATTTTTCTTACTGAAGATGAAGTACTTGAGATGAAAAATTAAGAAATTATATGGGTGATTTACAGAATAATGAAACCCAAAGCAAATGTCATTCTTCGAAAGTATAAATTGTCTGCCAAAAATAGCTTGCTCCACATCTAAAATAAAGTTCGATATAATAGGGCAGTCCCAAAACAGATGTAACAGGGTCTCGTCATAACGGCCACAAAAGTGACATCGTGGGTTATCGATTTGCCCTATTTTATGACGGTAGTGGTTTGTTCCAATAATGCGATGGAGGAAGCGAAATTGAAAATATTGCATCTTGGAATCTCTGACAGAGCGAAACGGGGCTTCAAAAATTTTCTCCCATTGGGTGGCTGTGATATTGAAATAAACATTCCATTTGGCTACAGCCGCAGGAGTACTAACACGAGTAATAAGGCTATTATAAATATGTTTAGAGACAGGGAATAAATTGGGGATAATCACTAGAGCTATCAACAATATCCTTGTAAACCTTCATCAGTCCATCCTTCCATGCTCTAGGGATAGACGAAATAATTCCATAGTAAACAGTAAAGTACTACTACTACCAGTGGTACTAATGTTATTGTTCAGCGAGTCAGTGTGACTTATTTTGTTAGGCTATATGCCTAGTTTTTAGTACCGTTATTATCACTGGCCATATCACACAGTGTCACTCTTTTGGATTAAGGCTAGGCCTATCTTAATTTGGTCCCTTGGTGACGACTAACTTAAGTAAACTCGGAATCCTACAAGTACAAGGCTACTTTGAATTTGAAGATGTTACAAGTGCACACTGGCATGCTTTTAAGTGTTCATACAGAACAGGTGTACAAGACACGACTGCAAGTACATTTCGCTGAAGCATGTATTCTTTATTTAAAATGAGAACCAAGAAGAAAAGAAATCAAACATTGCCTGTCAATTTATTTAACAGAAAACCCACAAGAAATCAATAAAGAAAATTTCATGTCAAGTATTTCTTGTCTGCAACACTTGCTCTTTGTTATTCCTAGTTAGCCTAGCTAGGTGCCTTTGTAGGTGATGTGTTTGGACAAGTAATAATAAATATGTGTAGGCCTAATTATGAATGTAGGTGAAGGACATATACTATGTAGGTTCAGAAGTCTGATGCTAACCATTACAGTTTGTGAAGCATTCATTGTTCAAATTCATTAAAACTGAAGCTTCATCACGAGTTTGTCATCATTCCTATGACGTTAATTTACTTAATATGTAACACATAGTTCTCACAATGCCTTGTGTAAGCAAATTCTGTACTAATCATTACACATAGAGCATGTCATCCAGGTTGGACATTGTTGTGTACAAGACTTTGTCCTGAGTTTCAATCCAAAGCATGATTTTGGAGTGTGGGTTCGAATCCCACCAAAGTCCTCAGATGAATGTCCTTTCTAGTGTATCATGTAGCATTTTGGTAATGGAACATGCATTCTGGAATTAATTGATGAAGACTTTACAGATATTAGTGAATTACAATATCTCCTCACAACTACATAGAGTTTATCTTTATGCAATGATGATACTGGTCAATATTTGGACAACCAATATACCAGTGAGGAAATAAGAACACCCACTATGAGAAATACAGAACTGCTTTCTCACACAACTTTACCAAAGAGTTGCATAAATCTATAGTACATGCTGAAAAGAATATGATTGAAAAGATGAAGGGCTTAGGTAAGATTAACTCTTTAAGCTCACCGAGATTCACCCGCTTACCATGGGTTAATAAATAAATGTAACTCAGAAATTATCCAACTCTACAGTAGTGTTATCATTGTTTAAATCGCATACAATTTTCACTGCACTGTACAATACAGTATGTCCCGTCCCAGTTTTCAATGCATTGTAAAACTTCTTGGTGCCAGAACAATACAGTAGGTAGTAGGAATGAAGCAATGTGTACTTGGTGTACACTCTGGACATTTAATTGAACCAGAAGGCTTGGTGAGTCCTTGCCTGAAAGATATCAGTCAGTCTGAATGAGTTTCATTTATTTTCTATAGACAGTTACTAGAGATGGTTGTGTATTCTTTTCTGCAATAACCCATTGGTCAAAGGTGAAACCACTTGAGAAAGATGAAGATAGCACTAATTAGATCAAACGCAAGAATGATCTTTTCTCAGTTATTTCAAAAGAGATGACACTAACATTTGGTATTGTTACCATACTATAGAGTATCATCTTATTGGTGACATCTTTTTCAGATTGAAGTTAAATTGCTGTAAAGTAGGTGGTCATTTGACATGTGTTGTCAACTCCACAAATTTACAATGTTGTGAAGATGCATCTTCTCTTAAAACAATAACATCTGACCGTAGCAAAAAATTAAAGCAGCAATTAGGCCACTTTTGTTTCCTATCCACTTCAGTTGCAATCTTGAGTTATCATGTTTACAGGGTTTAAGGATTTGCCATTTGAGGGAGCGGAAACGACCAATGACCTCTACCCAAAATTGTACATGCTTGTTACTGATTGTGAGAAGGGTAGGCTACTCACCATATATGGCACTCATACTGGAATTCCAAGGTATGGCCTCAACTGACCTTAAATGCCCTTTGACCACAGCTTAAACAAAAGCAACATGTAAAAAACATCGATTGTATTGAAATCTGTAGAAAATGAGAGGTCACTGTGAAAATCTAAACATCTCATAGTTAAGAATAAAAATGTTTATATCCTGGGTAAGCCTGTCTACAAGATTCTAATTTTTTGGCCATTTGCTGACCTTGTATGACATTTGGCTGAGCTATCATGTTTGAAGTCCATACAATATTGAGTTATTCTGTTTACAAACCTGAATACATACACACATACACACATATATACATACACAAACACACCCATGCCATCATGACTGCAAATTATTTTCTGTATAAGCCATTCATGATTAAGTCAATTAAGTTTACTTCCAAAAGTGGGTTCTGAACCTTATCCTAACTATTAGTAATGGAAGGTAAAGTGCAAGTAATTGTAAGATGTTATTTTTGCATTTTCATGAGTGGTTGATCACTAGTTTCAATACAACAACAAATCAGTCTTCCCTTTTGAATGTGAACAACCACAATACAGTACCTTCTATATGAATGTTGATTGACCACTTTTATTTGAAAGTGAAACCAGTTGTCGCGGATCCATGCGACAAAAATACTGTATGTTTTTTTTTTATATGTTGCTTTGCAGGTAGAGTTGCTACCTTGCCCAGTGATGCATAGGTATTGAAGTACGAATTGGACTCAATTAATAGAAAAACAAAAGATATTCAGGTGATAGTTCAACGAAGGAACCACTTGTGTGTGCCATGAAATAAGTAAACTTTTGGTGCACATGATAGCTTCAATTGATAGAATCCTGATTTCAAGCGAAACAGCAATTTCACCACAATCCTGGTATACATGTAACATATTACTGGAATGGTCTGCATTTTTTGTGCATATTTGTGAATCTGCACATTGCTATGTTGATCTCATTTAACGAAATAGTGTGTTGAAGGATGAATAATCTCTTGGCATGTGCTTTACCTGAACATTGCTATTTGTTCGATATTGGTTGACTTTAACACAGTTGTATAAAAACAAAGCATTTACAGTAAGTGAAAATATTGTGCATACGAATTTTCATTGTTAAACTACAAACTGCTTCTTTTATTGTGAAAGTATGTAATTATTGTAGTTAATCTCTACTGCAGTGATTCCTGTGCATGGTTGTTGATAAATGAGATGGTAACAAATACAGGTTTAGTGAGTATTCATCAAAATTGCAAAAGAAGCCGTTTTTATACACATGTATGTGTTTTGGCAAAAAATACAAGTGATAGCTGATTGCATGTTCCATGTCATTCTCTCTCCAATTTCGAAATTTAAGAACCTGCTACCCCCCCCCCCCCTCTCTTAATTAAGGAAACTTCACATTCCCCTAAGTTGTTGATGTTTTTCATCTTCGAAACTTTTCATGCAAATATGCCTTCGAAGACTTGTTTTTACTAGAACAAGCAAAAACAAATACCTATCTGTGACAAGGATAGCAGTCAATTTCTCCGTGGTTAATAAGCCACATGTTTCAATTGAAAATATATGTGACGGAACAGTACCATCAAGCAGTCAAACTCCATCTATGGATCATCTGGCTGATGAGGTCAGCATAGAGAAACTTCCAGCACCAAGAAGGAGGAAGAGGTCAGTGATGTTAACATATTAGAAGAAATGTACAAGCAGCATACATTAAATCCTCTGTACCCTCTTGTACTTGTTGCCAATTTTGTTCCCAGCCCTCCCCTGAAGTATTGGTCATCTGCTTCGACTGCGACACAAGACCAGTAAATGGGGTAATGTTAGTTTCAATTTGTGATTTCTTTGGATGTCACATGAAATCTTCTGCAATATAGTGTTGATGTTACCAACTCACCAGTATGAAAATGGTTCCTCAGAAAAGCTAAATTCCCTTTTATTTAATATCATTTACTAACTGTATTTATTACTGACTAACTGATTATTTCTTTTTCAATTCAGATGAACAAGCTATAGCACAGCGGTTAGGAAAACAAATTTCACGATCAAGAACGGCTCTCATCATACCCTACATTACATTTTTCAGTCAAATCATTTGTATCATGTTTTGGATGATGCACATTCAACGGTAATTATTATTGAATATGTTTGACAGCTGACTGACTGATCAGTTGTTTTTCTGAGTCATTGCACCTTTAAATGTACATATATCTATTTGCAGTAGTTTTTACAGGATAGACAGTCCAAAACAATATTATTTGGTTCCTAACAACAGCAGACAAAGTAGGATTGACATCACTGACCATTACTGTTTAAAATTAGACGGAAACATGTATCATACATAGATCATCCACAAATAGAGCAGACAGGGATCATAGATTGTAATCCTGCTGGTGATTGCAAGCCTCTTTGCAGTTAAAGATGAAAGTATATGTATTACGTTTAGCCATTTATTTGTAGAAAATATGTGCACCATTACAATGACTTCATCACTGGAACAGTCACACCATGTAGCCCATTGATCTACTGTATATAGTATTTGTACAATAATGAATGTATGCCTTGTTAATATTTACTTATTAACAGTTATTGAATTGTTTATCAAGGTACCACACTTACTTCATAATTTCAAGGACCAGAAAAAGTTCAAGAGGAGGGCAGTGTGTGCCCTCAACATACTGGAGAGAGCAAAGGAAGAGGAACAAATCACCACAAAGGACGTGAAGTACACCATTCAGATTTCTGAAGTTCAGGCCTCATTACTTCATAACTTCATATCAGACTTACAGCTGCCCGGTTACTGAAGGAAGAAGGCCTGTTAGTTCTTTACAGAGGAAATATTTCTTCTATTGATTCTTTATCACCTATACTAAAAAGTCAATTACATATAGCAAGTACAGCAAGTATTGATATTCCTGTGAGTCAGTTAATCTTAATGGTGATGTTGATCGTGGTGGAGGTGGTGATGGTGATCTATTAATCTTAATGTTGAGAAATTGTGCACATAACAGAGACTTCAAAACATTTCATTTATTTACCACTGCTGCTTTTTTTTGTCTTGTTTATCATTTCATTTACTATTATGTGTAGAATGCAAGGTCCATCAGTAACATGTTACTACAAAATGGTTTCCTAATAAAGATGCCACTGACAAAATCTAAAATCACCAAATGCCATCAAATATGATCTTCATTAATCCATGTCACAAAAATATTCTTACTGCTGCAATATGTTATCTCCATTGTCAAATTATGTCTTGGTAAAGACAAGATTTTCATGGTCAGCGCAAGAAAAGCTATTATTCTTTTGTTGCAAAGTTTATATTCAACAGGTACCTAAATGAAGGAAATTGTTGTTGCATTGGTTAGATCAAAATAGATGTGTTAAGTACTCTGATTAGCTGCAGAATTCCCATATAGCCTCTCTGGAGAAACTTGAAAGATTTGTGCATGTGTCAATTGGTAGTATTTACCAGTCTTGCATTCATGTATGATGAATATTTGAATAAATTTTAAATGGGACTCTAAACGAACACTTCCAGAGTTCGAAAATTGTAACTGTCAGGCGTTCTTTTCTTGCCAAGCCCAATGATGATGGAGATTATACTTCCAAAGTTCTCACCTTCATGAGATTCATTCTTTGGAGCAACCTAACTGTAGGACTATTCCTATGGATTTTGAATTACTTCCACACAAAAAAGCTCTTCGAAGAAGCATCCCTTACAGCAGTTTTGATTTTGTAGCCACTAGAGATTCCAGTCAGACCTGACATAGTCATTACTGTATTTCTTTTTATTTCCTGGTTAGTAGCTTCCACTTGTGAACATGTATTTTCCACTTATTCAAATGAGGAGAAAATATTGCAAAGTCAACATGAACTGTTATCATATTTCATGCAGTGCCTCTTTTATTTGTAACATACCATTAATAAAATTGAAGGACAAGTTCTTTTATAGGGCAACACTACAGTTCTCACTCAGATGCAGGGATCATTCATTGACAAACATAAATCTTACATTGGTAGAGGTTACCTATTGACATGTACTCAGCCTTTAAATGTAATCATGTGTACATGTTAGTAATGTTATAGTGGTATTGTGGTTTGCTAGCCATTTCTCATGTGTTAGAAATGGAAGGGATATGATTTTCCGACGGTTGTAAGTCATCTTTCTATTAATAGACATCAGAATGCATAAATACAACAAATAACATATCCTTATTTGTTAGTCTTTTGTCCGTGTTAATTTCAAGATGCTGCTCCAATTCCTAATGTTGAGTGGGTGTTTGTCATATAGCTATATTTTGTGTAACGTCAGAAGTACGTAAGCAAGTAATCAGGAGACTTTCGGTTTTGATATGTGTAAGGCATTAAAATCACCCACCGATCTTTCAATGTGCAGCTCTCCAACTTTGAGGCCGTCACATTGAGTTTTACCCATAGTTATAAAGCCTACGCCTTTCCAAAAATAAGATTAAGCAAGAGTTATATAAGAAAGGCTGTTTTTTAGAAAACTTCGAGTTGGCAATGTCACAAGAAGCGGGATTACTTCGGGTGGAACTATTTGGTCTAACTGAAGTCTTTCCAAGCGGGGAAACTTACCTATCTCACTTGACACCCACAAAACACCACAAAACGAACAGCAACTAAAAACACATCCTGATTATATTTTGCTTATAGTGAGTTAAATTTTAAGTCACCTCCCGGGAACATTTGACTCATATGGGTACTTGAATGATACGGTGATCCTGTGCTGAAGACTAGCCAGAATATTATTGAATTTGGAATAACTCACACTTCTTTGTGAGTAACTCAAATGCAGCCGTACGGTCAAAATGACACTTTTTTTTAGGAATATTGGTCTAGTAATAGCATTCAAGTATGCCCAGAAATATTCAAAACATGGATTGAGGTAACGAGAGTGATTACGTATGATATAATAATATGTATTTAATTTGTCTTAATATATTCATTCATTATCCACTCACTATATGAGAACGGCAAAAGAAGAAGTTTCAAGTATACGCGTTATTATATTAATGCTACAAGGATATGAACAGACGAATCCTTAAATAGACTACAACTGTTTCATGAATGGGTTTGTTGCTATAAGATTTAAAAATGTATAACGAATTGTGAATTTTCGGAATTCAATTGCATTAGCTAAATGAGTCAGGCTAGCATATGCTGACTTTTCCTGACACTCAAATTCACTTTTCCAAATTGATTTATCGACTATATCAAGAAATGTTGTAAAGTAAGAGAAAAGTATCCTTTTTATGCCCTGCAACAAATCCTTCCTTCTATTTTGTATTTGTGTCCACCAATTAAAACTGAATAGTACAGCGGCATCGCTGGAAATTTCGAGACAATTGTGCATTTTGTGATAAAAGCGTGGGTTTTGGCATGGAACTACAGTAACATGTTATGAAAAAGAATGGATATTGGGCCATCTCAATGTCTACCCCCAGTGGGTGTGGCAGCCTTTTTAAAAAATGGCCGCCACATGCCTCTTTATCCCATATATTGTAAACATTTTATGCTCAATTGTGAGTAGCTATGGAATGAAAATGTGGTTTATTTGGAGTAGAAACTATTTTAGGTGGTTACACATACTTCCCACAGAGCAGAGAATCATTGCAGTCTGAGTCACGGGTTGTATAGAGCAGAGGGAAACATTACCAGAGAATGAAAAAAGCATGTCTTCAATAAGTATGCCCTGTGGCTATATGGGAGGCATCGTGATGTGATATTGTTCGGAGACAAGTAAAGAGAGATTGATGAGAGGAAACGGCGGGATGTGGGGGGAATTCACGTCACGATCATATTTTGCTACCTGCATGGCGAATGGACAATATAAGTAATGCAATGTACTATGAACTCAGCTGTGCCATCCATGCTGCTTGCCCTTGTCAATATGATACTCGAGGGTCCCAACATAAAGAATCAGCAAGAAGACAAGACACCTGCTGCGCTTTCCATCGCCCAAATGTTGAAATTCAACAGCATCAAGCACAAACGCACACAGGACACTACTTCTACTAGTGTACGGCACAACACTGCACAGGAAACGCCGGTCCCCATCTACGTAGGATTGACGACGCATGCTTCCACACGCAATCGATAATTGGCAGACCGACTTTCTCACATGGGAATGAGCATTTCCTACGACCGTGTTCTTCGTCTCTCAGCACAGATGGCGAGCAGTACATGCAAGCTGTATCATCAGCAACAAGTAGTTTGTCCTCCGAAGTTGCGAAGTGAAGTATTCACAACTGCTGCTATGGACAACATTGACTATAATCCCAGCTCAACAACATCCAAAGAGTCCTTCCATGGCACTGGTATTTCCCTGATCCAGCATCCAAACTTTGAGGGTGAAGGAACTGATCGGAGCATAGTCCTTGAGGAGCAATTTGAAGATGCGGTCTCCAAATCAGTGGAGTATTTGCCACGTTTCTACTCTGATGTCCCTCCTGTCGCCAGCAGCGTCAAGAATCAAACGTTACCAGCTACCAGTGTGAAACGAATTCGAACAACACGCTGAGGAAGAATATTTCTGACTTGATCACACTCGTTGTGTCCTCGACCTACCAATCAGTGAAGCTGAGGGGACTGAAAATATCTCATGGGCTGCCTGCCACGCATGTAAACAGCCACCCAATGACCATGCCATATGCCCCACTACACTACTACCACTGTTCCTGGAGAGTGCCCACATGGTGGCGATGATTAAAAACACTCCATGGACATGATCCGGAAGGCTGTGGACCATCTGAACCCAGAGCAGTCACCGGTAATTGAATTAGACCAACCATTGTATGCCCTGGCAAAACAAATCCAGTGGAAATGGCCCAATGAATATGGAGAGGACAAGTTTGTTATCATGTTCGATGGTCTCCACATCGAGATGGCTGCTCTCAAGACTCTCGGCGACTGGTTACAAGGTAGTGGATGGGTTGAGGCACTGGTAGATGCGGATATCACGACCCCAGGAACTGCTGACGCTTTCTTGCGAGCATCGCATCTTTCCCGTACACGACGATCCCACCAAGTAACTGTTTCGGCCTTGTACATTCTAAACGCCGTGCCTATGACCTGCATTGTAAGACAATGCTGGGAAATGGTGATGGCATAGTGGAGTTCGAAAAATGGTGCAAGCAAAGGGAACAATCATGCCCCCACTTCCAGTACTGGGCAACTGTGATGGAGTTGGAGCTATGCATACTAGTGTTTGTCCGTTCACTGCGGGTTGGAGCCTTCTCAATGTACCTTGATGCACTAACGGAGCTCGCAACCTGGTTCCATGCCTTAGATCACATGAACTATGCAAGGTGGATCCCCGTTCATCTCAGGGATATGGCAGATCTACAAGTAAAACATCCTGAAGTTCACAAGGAGTTCACTGCTGGGCACTTCACAGTACGGAAGACGAAGAAGACATTCTCTGCTATTCCCACCGACCAGGCACATGAACAAAACAATGCATACATCAAGGAGGACGGTGGAGCTGTTGGTCTCAATAACAATCCGAATGCACTCCTTCGGTGGATGGTAGCGGGGCCTGAGGTTGCAAGAGTGATACAAGAGTTCCATGAACAGCCCTACAAGAAGGACCAGGCTCACACGCGTCATCACGACCAGACACCGAGTGTTCAGTCATCATTCGCAAAAGATGTTCGATCCTTGTATCTGTGATTGATGACTTCGGCAATCCCTTCGAGGAACTGAGCACTGCCATCCTAGTACTCGATAAGAAGGAGATTGCAGATTGCAGTGGAGACTGTGAAAACTGCCAAACGAATCGGACAAGATCAGTTCTACAAGTTCAGCAGAGAATGTCTCATAGATAGATCGAAACTCATCACTGATCCGATACATCGCAACAACCTGAGGGTGTTGAAGGGTTCCACTGAAGCAGTCCGCAGCAAGGACAAACAACAGGTAGCTTCACTCAAATCAGACGTGGCCCTATTCTTACAGCTGTACATAAGTTGCAAGAACAGAAATGGGAATCTCGAAGAGTTCTTTCGCCACGAGAACCAGGCATGTCCCCCAGCCTTATCTGACTCAGGAAAACTCCATCTGTTTGCAAAGAGTGATCTCCTGGTATGCTTGGAAGAATTATCCGAGTCACAAGAGGAGACTCCATTGGCAAGCAGCATCGTCCTTGATGGATCAGTGATCGTACAGATGGTGAGACCATCTGGTGCTAAGAACTTTGCCGAGTATGCAGTTGAATCGTTCATTCCATACGTCTCTTCACCATTTCTGAATGCATCTCGCGTAGACGTACTTTGGGATAGATACTTGAATGATTCACTGAAGAATACAGCTAGAGCGAAACGTGGTAAAGGCGTACGCAGGCGAGTTGTTGCGGAGACTGCGATACCACGAAATTGGCACGACTTCCTTCGCGTCGATGAATACAAAACAGAGCTTTAAGTTTCTTATCACATGCCCTAATGGAGTCATTCGAGCAGGAAACGAACAACTTGTCATCACTGATGGGGAGCTTATCCTGTGCCAGCCACCCTGGAGGATTCTCTCTCGCTCGCCCCATGTAGTCATGAAGAGGCAGACACTCGCATAATGTTACATGTAGCCCATGCAGCACGTCATAATCATGACAAAATACTTGTACGAACTGGACACTGATGTTGTGATCCTAGCCATATCTACGGTGCCAGTCATGAGTCCAGAAACTGAAATCTGGATAGCATTTGGAACTGGAAAGAATTTCCGATACCTGGCAGCTCATACAATGGCACAGAGTCTTGGACCAGATAGATCACGTGCACTGCCGATGTTCCATGCGCTTAGCGGTTGTGATACCGTTTCCAGCTTCGTCGGCCATGGAAAAAAGAAAGCCTGGAGAACATGGGAAGCCTTTCCTCAACTGACAGAGGTGCTATTAAAGTTGGTGTGTGCACCGAGTGACATACCAGATGATGTTATGCGTAGTATCGAGCGGTTTGTCATTTTGCTCTATGACAGGACTAATGACGGAACAGACATCAACAAGGCACGACGAAAGATGTTCGCAAAGAAGCGAACTGTGAAGCAGATTGCACCGACGAGGGCAGCTCTGGAACAGCATGTAAAACGAGCAACTTACCAAGGTCATGTATGGGGCCAGACACTAGTGACAAATCCACAATTGCCATCTCCAACTAACTGGGGGTGGACTAAATCAGATGGTGGGCTGTATGTGCCACACTGGACCACACTACCGGAAGCTTCGAAAGCTTGTGGCTGCAGCTTACAGAAGAAAGGTTGCACGAAGAATAGGTGCACCTGCAAAAGGTCCGCACTTAAATGCACAGGATTGTGCGGGTGTGAAGGGGCTTGCTAATGAGGAAGCATGATATGTATGCCCAGGAGCTTCCACAAGACGTCACATATTGCTACGCCACCTTGCCAGTGTTCCCACACTAGATTGTACTTTTCTATTAAGCTGCAATTATATTCTCTTGCTGAAAGCCCATCCAAACTGAGGAGTTTTCGATTTTTAGTGGATAACCGATGGACTGACTGGGATATAGGAAGAATGTATTTACAGATGACAATGCACTTTACAAAAACAAACCGCCCAGCAAGGTGAATGATTTTTCGGTTACACCGTCAGTGGACTATCTCAATGTTACTCATATCTGTTTGTTGCCGAAAAAGGTTCCTCCTCGTCTTATAAATATTTCAATGGTTTATCAGTATTGAAATCATCAAGAGGCGTAACTAAGTTTCAGTGATATCCTTCCTATGCCTATATTCTGATTCCGAGGTAAAGCAAACCCGTAATTCGTGATATTGTTATGAATGTTTTGACATGATGGAATATTTGAAATTTGATGGAGCATATCGGCATAATACCCCTTCAAGTTGTCTATCTTCCCACACTACGAGTAATATCACTCTAAACTTGAAGCTTGTCAAAAACTGGTTCTGATGAATAATTCTGAATCTTGAGCCTGATAATAGATTGAGGTATATTGATACCGTGTTGAAAGAGTGAGATT
>KN882256.1:222816-257873 GCA_000934455.1 Apostichopus parvimensis
CCCCCCCCCCCCCCCCCCAATTCAGGGCATTTCGCGTTGGGGAGACACTCGAAAAATAGACAAGATCATGGGTCTGAATTCGATTGTCAGTTTTGGAACCTATGGTTGGATTACTAGCCCAGCTGGATGAGTCATGAATAATTAAGGCTCCCCTCTCGGAGGCTATCATGGGCCCTCAGTTATGCCCCAAAGAAAAATCCCCCCTCCCTCCACATATACACAATCCCAGATCGGTTTCAATATAAAAAATATATATATATTTGGACGGAATGCTGCAATTACCGATGGGACAGACATCCCTAACTTGACAGCAGGACATTTTGTGCATTATGCCGCAGATAATGTTGACCATAACGTTAGAACCATAGATGGGATGGGTACCTTCCATGGCATGGGGATGATTGCTGCCATCACACCACAAATCAAGAGGAATCAACATATTCCACGAGGTACAGTCAGCGCAGGCGAGATATCAGCAGTCGGTACTGTAAAAATAGTGCCCTTCATGCCAGTGTTCGATGGACTCCAAACTCACTGCTATGAAAAGCTGCAAATCATCGAGAAAGATGACCTCACATCACGGATCGACGATCTATGGTAACTATCCTTCTCAGTGCGTTCTCCGAGGCCAGCATGGTCTGGGTTCATGCAGATGATACACAAAGGTGACCACCCAGGCCAATCCTCCGTTGTCTTCCTGGCTATGATAGATATGGACCCGGGAAACATGTCTTGCATGAGTTCGACCCTTCATTTCATTGGCCAGCATGCTCAACGGTATGGCGTGACACCCATCATAACATTTGACCAACCATTGTAGTGGAAGGCCTTGCAAGTGATCAGGAGCCAACCAGCAAACAGCCCGCGGGCTGAACTCCATTGTTTTGAGATTAGGAGGCTTTCATACCGAGATGAGCTTTATCGGCTGCATTGGACATCTGATGGCAGGATCAGGGCTGCAGGTGATGTTGGAAACAATCTATGCCAGAAACACTGTCAACCACATGCTCTCCGGGAAGGCAATTGAACGAGCAGTCCGAGGTCTGTTCCTGGTGGATTCAGCTCTCAATGTCATGATTGTGTCGGACGTATTCAGTGTCAAGCCGCCCTGCATCGAAGCTAAGAGCAATAGCGCAAACAGAGGAGATTTTAGTGTTGATGGGGATATACCAGTAGAGTGCAAAGCAGATCTCGAAGCTGTGGACATCTTGTTCGATGAGCTGTTGTCAGGTAAGACAACCTTCAGTCAAGTGCAAGAACAGAAGCCTTCACCAGGATTGACGGACAACTTGAGGCCAAGAAAAGGTCCATCAAGAACTCACGTACAGACAGACTTTGGCTTCAGTTCATGGAGATGGTGCAAATCCTTCGCAAGTTCCTCAAAGGTGAGCGATTAGGCATATGGGACCTCCACATTCAGGCCATGGTTGAGATGCTCCCCTAACTTGCTGCTTCAGGACATAACCTCTACACAAAATCTTTTGCTGTATATTTGCAATACCTTGTCAAGCTCTCCGAGACAGCGCCAGAGATCTTCCAACATTTCAGTGAAGGACTACACGTGGTACGCAGATCGGATCGTCTATGGGCTGGCCTCTCGGCTGATCTGGTCATCGAACAAGTTCTGATGCGCAGCATGAAAACAACGGGAGGGTTGACACGAGGCCGTGGGATGACGGAAACCCAGCAACTGATCTGGTTGATTGCATATCCTCATTGCTTCGAGGTTAACAATGCAATGCAGCAGCTGACCGGTATAAACTATACCACATATGAGCAACATAAAGACACTACAAATGCCAGAAAAGAAAGAAGCATGGCAGATATCTGCGAGTTGGTCGAGTTCCTGGAAACACGGAATCCGCTTAGTGATGCCCAGAGCTTGCGGAGCATTGCTACATGTATCAATGCAGACGGCAGGGTAAACGTATACACAGCGAAGGATGTAGGACAAGGCATTCTCGATTCCATGGTTGGAAAAAGTGTTCTGGAACACACTTTCAGGAAGAAGGACCAGGCGGTGACACTCAACACACCAGTCATCAAAATCAACTATGATACGGTGAACATCGATCCACAACTTCTATTCCAACGACTTGTCACGATGGGAACAAGGAAAGATCAGCTGCAAGAGATTTTCAAGTTTGAGCTATGCAGCTATCCACCAGCATTGTTTGAAGGCAAACAAGTATTGAGGCCTGCTAACAAACCAGCACTTGCAGATGCTATCTGGAGTCTGATGCAAGACGATATGACTGAACCTGTTGGTCAAAGCCAGTACGTCCTGGATGCTGGATCCCTATTACATAGGATTCCTTGGCAGAGTGGCTCAACATATGGTGGCATATGTGAGCGATACACCAACTATGTGACACGCAAGTATGGGAAGGCAGTCATTGTGTTCGATGGGTATGAGAATGATACGTCAACAAAAGACGGGGCTCATCAATGCCGAACAAGTGGACGAGAGGGACCGAAAGTACATTTTTCTGGGGATATGCCTATGAAATCCAAGAAAGAGGAGTTCCTGTCAAACAAAGACAACAAACAGAGTTTCATCCGGCTACTGAGTGTACATCTAGAGCAGATGGGATGTAAAACACACCATGCTGATGTACTCATAGTACAGACGGCCATAGAGTCTACAGGAAATCATAAAACTAACTATCGTTGTAGGTGACGACACGGACCTCCGTGTACTCCTCTGTTTCCATACTACAGAGGATTCTTTAGATATCTTCTTCAGACCAGAAGGGAAGACTGGAACAAAGAAGCATTGACGATGCTGGAACATCAAGCATGTTCAGAAGGTTTGGGGAGTACAAGTCTGCCAGAATATCTTGTTCACACATGCCATCCTTGGTTGTGACACAACGTCTCGGTTGTTCGGCCTTGGAAAAAGACTCGCTCTGAAGCACATCCGTACTGGCGTCTGCTTCAGAGAACAGGCTAATGTATTCCTGGATGGAAGATCTACATTGGAAGATACGTCAAAGGCAGGCGAATCGGCTTTGGTGTTTCTGTATAAAGGCTCAGCAGGCGACACATTGGACAAACTGAGACTGGAACGCTTTCAACAGAAGGTGGCTACAAGTGCTAGTTGTGTTCGACCAGAGAACTTGCCTCCTTCGGATGGAAAGCAGTGGAAGGTAAATTGGTGCCTGTGCAATGCATTAGTCATTTCAAATTTTGGCAGCCAATCTTAACATATGTATAGGTACGAAGGCACATGAAAAGCTGGCCAAATTCGCCAAAATAGGGCAACTATTTAGATGGGATGATGTCATGGGAATGTTTGTTGGTAATCGGCCATTTTTGATTTTCGACTGCCATTTTGTATTCTTACATATTATGATACGAACTGATCGATTCGAAATGATTTCCATTGGCTAAGTTTTGGCTTTGGCGGTGTTCAAAAGCATGCGACTTTCTGTTAAAAAATTTCCAAAAATAGACTTACCAGATCAAAAGACATGGTGAAATTGAATGTTGTATTCAACTTGTTTTTTTTTTTCGCTGCCATTTTGGATTTTGGTACAGGTAGATAACGACCGATCGATTTGAAATGCATTTCATTGGCTTTGGCAATGTTGAAACCCATGATTTTCAGTTCAAAACCGGCAAAAAGCACTTACTACAAGGGAAGATTTCATGAAAATGAAAGTCTGTGATCGGGCATTTTGGATTTTTGGCGGCCATTTTGGATGTTTGTACAGGAATGTACCGTCCAATCGGTTCGAAATGTGTTCCATTAAGCTTTGGCGCTGTTAAAAACCATGAAATACTGTCCAAAACCGGCAAAAAGCACTTACCAGATGGGTAGATATCATGGAAATGAGAGTCTGAGGGCGGCCATTTTGGATTTTTGGCGGCCATCTGGAAATTTGGCCTTTCCTTTCGCCTGCGTAGATTTTTCTAGACTTTTAATATGTTATTTTAGACACATATCCAATTTCAAATCTCAAGAAAAACCTTCTGTTGCAATTCGTGGTGGGTCAATCAGTATATTGACTGGCCTTTAGTGCTGGGCTGTCTCTGACAGGTGTTATTACAATTACAACATGAAGGGTGTCCACCGGAAAATTGTGAATCCCATGATGATTGTAACTCTAGTTCAGATGACATCTTTGTTTGTAATTTTCAAAGACGGTTTTTCGAAATCCACAAAATATACGTTCGAGCGAATGTTTCGGCGGTGGTACTGTCATATGTTGAAGGTGAGTTGTCAATTGGTTGCCTGTACTGTAAGTCTGTAGACACACATACAGCACACACAGCAACGGTTCCGATTCGGTTAGTGCGATGAGGACGTTACATATGTAGCGCATGCACTTCATATTGCCGATGTGGCAACAACGCCTGTGTTTTGCACACATGTGTTCGGCAGACTTCTTGGAAATTAGTGATCAGATACCATTTATACTTCTCTCTTACCTAAAGTAGAATCCATCTTACCAGTCACCTCCGATCTTTACGCATAGTGTTATAATTTATAATATTGCAAGATATATATTTTAAAATTATAAAAGCTAGACATTGAATAGTGAAAACGAATTTATTTTTTCCCCTGTGAAAACCTCTTACATCACAATGAACAATGCCGTTTGGCAACAAACCTTAAACCAATGAGAAAATTGACAAATAAATTGCTGTCGATATTTCATGACGACCACGCCCCTCTAAAGAAGCAGTGTACGTGTTTTATAAATAGTTCATTAACACCTATGTTTATGCTGTGAGTTTTATTACATGCAAATGAGTATATTAACACTTAATTCATTGCAGTCATTTCACATAAATTCATGTATAATTTCATCATGATTACATGTAGCTTATTTTACATATTAATCTTAAAAAGGCACATATCACAATATAATATAAACATGTATTGTGGTTCTGGCACAGCGCCACCACTTGGACTTGATTGACGATACATATATATTGTATAGTGGCAGCCACCTTGTTAGCACGTTTTTATTAAACTGTTATATTCAGAAAGGTAAATTTGAAGTTGCTGACACTCATAAACCTAGGCTTCAGCATATATATGCTACCATATAGGCTAGCCGGTCTTGTTTCTTGCTGCACAATAGAGTATTAAACTGTAACAGTATGTGTGACTGCATGTAACTCTATTTGTGTGGCAACCCAGGTGGCTATAGACTAGCTGCGTAACTAATATTCAACATCCAGCTTATTGCCTTGGTCCATGATTATCCATTAACAACATGAAGAAAATGGCTTTATGAGTCCAAGTATGGCAAGATTACATCACATTCTGAGAACTTATTTTGGTGTGTACACAAGGTCATGTAAAGTTCATGTGTCATTTGCAGAAGTGAAGGTTGTTTTTATTTTGTTAATGCTAGCATCGGTTGGCAGGCCGTCAGAATTCTTACTTGTTATTGATAGAAAGTATGCGCTGTTGTGCGTCTTTCTGCATACGTTATGTGCGTGACATGATATTGTATTTGCATTCAGCTGTGTGTGATCGATTGGCCTATCCATTCAAGAGTTAATAGTATTGCTTGCTATCGGCTCTTGAGGTGCATCCCAGTTTGCGTGACTTTAGAGAAGCATATTTTCTAATTCGGCGGTTCAGTTAGTCTTTGCCCTGTAAGGACGTACATTGTTTGAGTTCTCATTTCTCCTGATCGTTGAACGGTTTTATCAAAATCTATTGCTCTCAATTTTTAATCTCAACATCTCAATAAAGTTAATCACAATAAGAAAAGTATCCGACTCTTCTCATGAACTGTTCCTGTATAATCGCCATATTTCGGACTTAACCCTCGGCAGAATAATCTTGTGTAAATTGCTCACGCTAACCGGACATAACTTCACTTAAAACCTTGCCTTACACCTGATAATATAAGCGTACTACTTACTAGGCCACTATATAGTATGGTCCTATGACCTAGTCCAGCTAAAAAATATTTAGGCTTAGCCTGGCTACATTTGTGAATGTAATGACGCAATTCGTGTCATATTTGATATTCACTGAAATCATTTTGTTATCAACAAGCTGTCTGGGCCAGTAGGTGCAGTGTGCCATATGGCAGCTGTGCATATTTGTATGTGCAGATTGCAGTTCTTGTCTTCATATATGTGTTTTTGAGAAGGAAAATCATTACATTTATTGAGCCTTTGGGTCTCAGATCTTCTCACTATTGCATGACTATAAGGTAAAACATGCATGCACATATTTTTGATGTGAGACATGCATCTGGAACTTATCATGACACTTACAATAATTCCGTTGTTGTTGGTCAGTGTTAAAGGTCATAGGAAAAATGGAAAGTTGTAAGTGAGCTACTTCTCTCATCACAATGAATGTTAAAAGCTTTTATATGAGGTCTGTACTGGAAGTTAAATATCCCGTATTGGCATTAGGTGTGTGTCAAAGACAGATGGAGGTTAGCAAGGGTGACAAAACCTGGATATCTGAAGATATGCAGCTTAGACCATGTTTTGTATATGTGCAGTTAGAAAAGTACAGAGAAACAGTTCTGTAGATTATAGAGTGCTCTCTTTTAAAAGTTGATGCCTTTCTAACTAAATTAAAGGAAAAATAATAATCCTGATGATATGTTTAGGAATAACCCATTCGTACCTAACTTTTCTTTTTTGGGGGAAATGGGAGGGTTTGCATGCCACTCCTTGACTGGTATCCATGGCGGACCACATCTGCTTCTTTGCCGCTGTTTTGAGCTGTTATACCAGAAGAGCTTCTTTGGAGTACCATATAGCAAATATTGCTGTGGCCGAATGGATAAAGGCGGTGGCATTTGAAGCAATGAGGCTTGCGGGTTTCTCCCACATTTGTGTTCGCTTAAGCTTCGTAAAAATAACTGGTGATTATGATTTCAAACAACAGCTGAGACAGCGAGATAATTCGAAAACTATGTCTACTTTACTCTTCTACAGTAGGGAATACAAATCCTAACAGAGGCCTTTCATTTTCAAAAGGAAAGTTTTAACATTTGTTCAAAAAGCTAAGAGGGCAACGGATATGCCCATGGTTCTTACACCCTGTGACACATGCATCTTTGCCGACAACCAATGACAAGAAATCCGTTGTGTTGCATATTTACAAACAGCTTGTCTTTTATGTAGTCCAGCATTGAATGCAGTGCATTTGTACTTATTGATGGGTTTGTAAAGAAACTGATACCAAAGATAATTCTAATGATGTAAGATGGTACTTTAATGGATATTTGCGAACATACTAGTATATTATGCATATCCTGTAGGATTTCAAGACATGAAAACATTTTGTTTTACTTGGGACACTGAAAGGACTAAATTTCATCTGAAGTAATGTTTTTTTTCTTACAGAAGAAATGAAGATTAGCAACAAGACAACCCACCCTAACCAGTGAGCATGGAGGTATAATACTGTTAATTATCTGATACTATAACACGAAGAAGCAAACCATTGCTATACCATCTTTACCCGACCTTTGAAAGCAACCCTATAAAAACTCCTACAAACGTTTCATGATTTTGACAAGATAATTATATCATATGGCAGAATATGAGCTATTAACTATTTTCAATGGATTTTGACCAATTGTCATAGCATAGGAGGTAATTGGAAGAGCGTTGTTCTGAAAGTCTTCCATTTGAGAGGCATGTACTATTTCTTAATCAGTAAGTGTGCAAAACATTTCATCAAACAATATAATCACCAAAAGTAGTAAAGCAGCATGCTGCTTCACTTATTCAGGTGATGGGCCCAATGTGATACATAATTTTAGGAATTTTCCCTTGTATTTGCCGAATTTTAAAACAAGAATATGAGATTATTGGGTTTCGATGAAATCGTAATCCTTTGCGTTCATAATGGCGTGAGTGTGTGCGGTGTGGCACATAGCTTGTAAACACGATATCTCAAGAAGCTCATATTTGGTATGTATGTGTACGACATTGAGTACAAGAATGCTATTGTTGTTGGTGGCGGTCAAATGTCATTTGATGTAAACAGGGATGAAACAGTGAAAACCTTTGTAAACATGATATCTCAAGTAGAGAAGCTTGGTTAGATCCGAAATTATGTATGTAGGTGTTCCACATTGAGTACTAAAGACCATATTGGTTGTGGTGGTCTAAGGTCATTTTCGGTCAACAGGATCAAATTGTAACAAGGTTATAAGCTGGATATCTCAAGATAAGGGAAGCTTGGAGAGATCTTATATTTAGTATGCTCATGCATGACAGTGAGTACAAGTAGGCTATCAGTATTAATTTTGTGTCACAGCGGTCATTGCGAATGTACTGTTCGTCACGAGGAGTACTCCTGGCTTCTTGCTGTTTTACTTAAAGCAAGTACTGTATGTCCCATTCATACAAAATTTACTCATATTACTTCATCCAAAGCACATTGCATTTTGGCATTCCGGTTT
The DNA here is from genome assembly GCA_000934455.1 of Apostichopus parvimensis. Lineage (NCBI taxonomy): Eukaryota > Metazoa > Echinodermata > Holothuroidea > Aspidochirotida > Stichopodidae > Apostichopus > Apostichopus parvimensis. Next base: position 231,222 of record KN882256.1, read on the forward strand.
ATACATATATACTGTTTTTCTGAATAGCTTGCCTTCATTGACATTGTATGCATGTATCTGTTTTCCTATTGTGACAAGAACTTCCTGGAGCTTAATGTTAAAAAACAAAGCAAATGAATATTGATTTCAGAAGGGTCAAGGGTCAACCGAGAGAGGTTGTGATCAAAGAAAATCCCGTAGAACAAGTCTCATCCTACAAATATCTTGGTGTTGTTTTTGATGATCAACTGACGTGGCATGAGCAAATTGATTATTTGGTGAAGAGAGTAAACCCTAGATTGTACTGTCTCCGTAGAATGAGTAAATTTGACATTGACAGTCGTATCCTCACTATCTTTTATAACTCAGTCATTTGTAGCGTGTTGAGATATTGTATGACATGCTGGGGTGGTAATGTGACTGCTAATGATAAGGAACGCATTGATTCTGTTATCAGACATGCTAATCGTATTCTGGGTGGGGACCAGCTCACTATGGAGTGTATGTACCATCATGTTATTGAGTCTAAGCTCGACGCCATCCTTGCCGACGAGAATCACCCATTGTTTCTGAATCTCAGCAGTGCAATAATCTCTCGTAGTGGGCGGATGAGGCTTCCGAATGCAATAACAAATCGTCACAAATCTTCCTTTATCCCTCAGTGCATTAAGTTCCTTAATTGTCGTTTCAATCGATAGTTGCCTGCTTTATCTTCCCGTTCTTGCCATCTATACTGGTGTGACATTTGTTTAATCATGACGCCTTTAAACTTTTATACTTTAATTATCTGTGTAATAACTCTTTGTTTGCCATTCTTATGTCTTTTTACCCTTTATCATCTTGTGTCTGTCTTATATGTACATATGCGAGCTTGTAATTTCCCTCTTGGTATCAAATAAAGTTTTACTTACTTATTGAACAGCTGTCTTTAGGATCTTGCCCAAAAAAATACCAGGATGTGACTTCTTGAAGCGACTTCTGTTCGAGACATATATGTGCTGTTGTGCTATTCTCTGTCGCCAGAATCATGATAGTGAGTTTAAAAGGCAGCCAATATGAAGTGACTTGAGTCAATTACAGTCGGTTAACTTCACACAGCAGTATTGTTGTGTTTCAGTAGTAGAACGAGTGGTTCACATTTTGTTAAAATCTTAATAATGCCTGTTACAGCAATGTTCCAATACTGTTTTGATAGCAGGTTATCTCGACTGAATGAAGTGTTGGGCATTAACATTGGACAAGATATTTATCCGTGCAACCTTTATGTTACATTAAATTTTCAACCCCATGTTCCTATATAATTTAACTTTTATCTATGTGCACCAATGTAATTATGGGGATATCCATCTTTCAAATAGCCCACTTTACATATTGTATTGTTAAGCTGTCAGTGTTATTGCTTTCTAATTGCCTTTGCCTTTTCATTGCCTCTGCGGATGAGTTCCCTAACAGGTACATGCCATTCTTGCCAGACTGCAAATCTGTACAGTGTAAGAAAGTTTTAGATTGTCATCATATTAGCTGTGCATGATTGTAACAAAATGCAATTTGGAAATCAGTCTTGAGTGAAGGTTGAAAAAGAAGAAAAAGCAACTACAGACGTGTGAGGGACTTAGTGATTACGTTAAACAGTGGAATTAGTGATAATAAGCACAGTGACTATATGTGAACCGAGGAAAGAACCTTAGCTATTTGGGTAAAGCATTTCAGCCCCCATGTAGTTAGCATTTAAATACAACTGTAAATTATATGATAATTCAGTAGATCAGGAACAGTACTCTTTAAACTGTTTGTAATAAGCACATTTATATACAAAGCTAGTTGAAGTGACAGTATTTACAGCTGATGAAAATTAACTCAAGTGCTGCTTGGTTATGGTTACTCTTTGCTAAGTTTATGAAACTGTACTAGATACTAGATATCAGCTTCTCCAGTCCAATCATTGCATTGAAGTGTTGTTCCATTCTTGTTTCAACGATACAGCTAAACACATTTAAAAAACCACTTGCATGTGTACGAGCATGTTCCATTGCCTACTTAATTAATGTACTTAGAGGTAGTCAGTATAGGCCACAAATAATAGCACGCTATAATTGCTAGAAGTTGTCTACTTTCCTGGAGGTCTTTACTCTCCAAATTGTTCTGAAACATTGAAACGTACACACAATATGACTAAATATCTCAGTGAGAAGTTGAAGAATGGTGACCAAAGGTGGCCATATTTAAATATTTAGCATATTTGGGGCCAGTATAGCATACCTTTAATCTTCCAAACTTACTCCCCTGACCGGGACAACCTAATAGCACTTTTACTACATATTCTACATTACTTAAAGTGTCATACTGACTGGAGCAGCTCCTATTTTAGCCAGACTTCCATGTTATTGAAGGGCTCGTTTTCATATGTACAGTATAAGAGTGTAGTATGACGGCAGACACTCTGTTCCACAAAAAATTACAGGCAAAAATAACTAGTGTGCTTAAGAGAGTATGATACCACATTGATAAGCACTATATACTTTCACCATTTCTGATCTTTATTAACTCACTAGTGAAAATATTGTATCCTACAGCAAAATCATGTGGCTGCTGGGATACACTGTTGCGTTGACCCCAAATATGGTAGATTTTCAAATACGGTTACCTAGCTTTGGTCCAACTTCTTCAACTGTTTTTATTAGAATCTTGGATGAAATTACGCTCACTGGGACTTTCAGTAATTTTGAGTGTTCATTTAAAATGTATGACAACAATCTGGAGAGCAAAGACCTCCAGGAAAGCACTTCCTTTTGAAACCTATTAATAAAGCAGGCTATAATTTGGGGCCAATATAGACTACCATTAATTGTACTACCTGTAACTGCTGTAACACTAAATTAAAATGAGCACAAGAAGATTATATAGATGGAAAAAAAGAATGAACAATATGGCACATGAAGTCATAATAAAGACTTGAATCAACAGGAATACTAAGAAGGATCGATATATTACTGTTGAAGAAGTCGACTCAAACCTTCGATGATGTTGGTTAACTGGCTGCCAAACCGTCGTCACTACATTTCGCTGAATCCAATGAAGTATGATAGTATCAAGTCACATTTGACAGAGACTTGCTACCTCAATGATTGTCATGTTACTGACCTAAGCACTGTTATTTAGGGAAAAGTTACTGGCAGGGTTTCAATCATGTTCTTTCCAAAGTTTCTGATATGATAGTTAAATACCCCCGGAAAATTCTTCAGCACCCAAAGTGTATGTGGTGGCACATGGTTGCATTGAAAAGGGTTAGAAATGAACATGGAATAGTTTCGTCAGCATTGGATGCAAATATGGTATTGAGCTCAACATTTTGGAAGTATGACCATAGCCGCCATGAGTAGTAACAAGAAAACTTATCAATCGCAACAATGGTACTCAACCACAACCCATCTGTGCAGGCAAATATACCCAGGACCATGAAATCATATCTTCTTATTTTTCTTTAGTGGGGGGGAGGGGGGGGAGGGTCAGTGAACTGCAAATGCATGAAAAATTATCCTTGCTCTTCGAGCATTCTTGAGTGAAACTTCGAAAGGGATGCTAGATCACTGAATGCAAAAGGGGGGGGGGGGGTGGGTGGTGACTGTTGGGCCATCTTCCTTATAATCAATAGGTTTTGGTTCCCTCAATAAAATATGTCATGGGTGGCCCATAATAAGTAGTGTCCTATGCACTTTGATGTAAATATATTACATATATGAGGTCAATCTGTTTACAATCTTCATAATTGCAAGTATGGTAACCATTGGTTAGAATTCTTAATCAAAAATAAGTATTATTGATACTGTATATAAGGTGAAATGCGGTTGCATGTATTTAGCAATTTCACGTCATGATGATGCACTCATTATTGACCATGTGACCATTACATGAAAGAAATTGAAAGCGGGCGAATATTGCAAGTGGGAGGGTAACTCTCCCCAGATAGCTTTGAAAGCAAAGCAATATTTGGCATATATTTTTTGAGATGACACTTTAAACCGGCTACAATGACATTACTGCTGAATTTTTACGTTAACTATCAAAGTGTTTCTCATCCAATAATACTATGAAATTTATTAAGAATTGGAATCAAATGTATGTGTTTTGTACTACTGTGGAGAAAAATAACCCCAAATCACAAATTGCTTGCCAACTGACAATCACTTTGAAGCTTATGCGCTGATGGTCAATCAATTTAGATCAGTGAGACCTTCACAATGCAAGTGAATTTCGCAATGTCGAATTCCAATTGTCAATAATTTAGAGCGTTAGCATTCCAGTCGCTTTCTGTAATATCCGACTATCAAAGTCTCCTTGAATGGCTTATAATGGTCCACGATAGTTATCGTGAAATCAATTATATGTGTGATGAAGTTATAACATAACACGATAGCTATCGTGGACCAACATTACCAACAACCACAATAGTTATCGTGACCACAACGAGAATCGGGTGACACATTTGGTTTTGAGTAGTTTTGTTTGCCACTATGATGCCCTGGTTTGTTCCCCTTGTTTGCCCGTTGCCATGGTTTTCCCCGAACAGCATATATGTTCGATGCCCCCCCCCCCCACCATGTTTGTGGCATTATGTAGCAATGACTGTTGTTGTTTAATGGCTTCCCTGTGTCTTACCTTGTTTACAGCTTGTGTAAGATCTAAATCATGGTCCATTCGTAGGCTTTCTGATAATTTTACGTCACGTATGCCAAGAACAATTCTATCGCGTGACATCTCATCCTTCAACGTACCATAATCACAGTTTTCTATTAGTGCGTACAGCCAAGTTATGAAGTAATTGGCTGACTCATTCTCCTTTTGCTGCTTGCGATTTAACTGTGCTCTCAAATATCACATTTCTCTTTCCTGCAAAGTGCACATTCAGTTTTCCTTTCACTACATCGAATTTCTTACTGTCCTCGGCGCTTAGGCTAAACGACTTAAGTATATCCTCCGCAGTTGCCCCCATACAATAAATAAGGCTACTGATTTGCATTTCGTCCGATTTCTTATTCAGTTCCGACGCTTCTCGGAACCTTTCGAATCTGTGTACCCACTTTGGCAACTCCGCTGGTTGAGAACAATCTAATTTCTCGGGTGGTGCAATTTGTAATGCCATACTGAATTGACTTGAGACTAAACTGAGCTTTCATCGACTATTTCTAGACTTGATTGGTATAATGTCTTTAAATGATACTCACCCTTTATTTACGTGATTCCGTATTCGTAAAAACCAATTAACAAGTAATAGCCGTAATTAACGTTATTGTCTGTTTACGTACAGCCTATAGTCTCGCGGAACGATGTCTAGGTTATAGTAAACAACTATAAATGCGGTTACAAAAATTCATAACCACTCTGCCCATAAGTCTTGGTCTATAGATCCAGGTAATTGCTTAGTAGCCATTTTCTTCCTTTCTTCCATCATTTAAACTATTAAACCGGATTGTCGACATAATTATTAACAAATAAATGAAACAGATGAATTCAACGGATACTTGGTTAACATGTTTATTCCTTACTTGAAGTTGGTTAAATCGTTTGAAAGTTTTTTTGAACATTTTGGAAATCTTAATACAGAGGTTGAAACTAAGAAGTGGATAAATGTGCATAATCATTACTATGAAAAGAGCACCAATTGTGCAGTAGTTGATTATATAACAGTATCATTGAACACTACAACATGTCTTTTTCACAGAACAAATGTACACTATCAATGAATGACGCTATTATGTTGAAACTTTTATGAAACTTATTACCACGCAAGTTCAATGAATAAGTACAGCCTTTATTTTACACAATCCATAAAATGCGAAACAGAAAGTTCTTGAACTTAATGTGAGATAACAAACATGTGTGACATATCCACGTTTTCTGGCTTAACAGTAAGGCAAGTCTTGTGACAGACCTCAAATGCTCTTTGACCTCTACCAATTGAAAAATAGTTTTCTTGCATTCAAATAGAGGAGTGGCAAACCCTGTATCAGACTTATTGGTTAATGGAGCTGAATATCAAGTAAGTGCAACACAAACAATAAGAGATATTATTTTGTCACGAACTTTGTTGAAAACTGTTAGAATATTTATAAGATGAATAAAATATGATGGAGGAAGTGACAGATAGCATACTTGTTCCTAACATGTGTGCCATTGTGTAGTGTGTTGGTGCTTGGAACTTGGAACTTTAATCTTTAAGTATTTTTTTTTTTTGCACGTTGACATTTATATGAAAGAACTTTTCATACCTCAGAGAATTGTAACGGTTGAGGAAAATTGTCTAAGAGCCCAACTACTCTACAGGTCTCTTCCTGATAAGTTGGAGGTTGTCATGGAAGACATGTGAGTGTTTGTTGCATATATTACTCCTCTAGTTGGTAGTATGTAACATGAGCAAATACGTAAAGCTTATTATATATTGTAACGAGCTTGTAGTTTTGGTTTTTATTGTTATTGATGAACAGGTAAAGACAGAAACTTGGTTCGAAGTTAGCAGTGTCAACAGCAAATATAGAGTTGTACTGCAAATGGTATAAAGACTGCACACGAGAACTATACAAAGCTAAGAGGTTCTAGTTGATAGCAACAGGTGTACATGTGAAGATAAGACAGATTGCTAGTACTACAGTATTATACAAAGGTACTATAGGTAACTGATGTTTAGAGGTCTAGTGATCAATGTGGTAGTGGTATTAGAACTGTACAATGATGATTTATTGATATTAATAGCAATAGGTGTTGAAAGATCTTAAAATAGGAGTGCGGTTAGTATTGTACACAGAAGTTGGTTTATTAATGGGCAGAAGTTTGCTGTAAGGCAAGAATGGTGTTAGTACTGTAAAACGTTAGTAGCTTCTTACTGAGAAGCAAGAATGGTGTTAGTACTGTACAAAGTTATTAGTTTGTTATTGATAGCTAAAAGTGTACATGTAAAGTTGGAATGGTGTCTGTACTGTACAAAGTTACCAAAAGTGAGATGCTAAGGTAAGAATGGTGTTAAGACTGTTCACGGTGGCCAGAAATGTGTAGCGATAAAGGCAGGAATGGTGTGATGGCGGAAAAACTGTGTAGATGGTAAGGAAGGAATGGTGCAAGTACTGTGCACAGTAAGTCGTATTTTTAGTATGTTAACAATAGAAGATGAAAAGGATGGAATGGTGTTAGTAATGTTCTATGTTTGTTGTGCTGTTTTATGTTGGCAAGAGTTTTAAATTTGAAGGTTAGTACTAATGTATGTATTTATGATGGAAGTGTGTTTTTGCTGTGGTTGGGGTTATAGTTTTGAGAATAAAACAGTCATCAGTCGGAATCTGTATCGAGAACTTTGTCAACGGTTTTCTTTCAAGGACATTATCTGTTTGTCTTGAATTGTGGCTGTAGCTGATATTGGCATTTCTTCATCCAACCCTGCGATATTGTCCTTGATGAGGGATGAAAACGGCAGCATTATAGTAGTTTCTTCAATGTCTCTTGTGTGGATTTATATTCCACTGTGTCATAATCAGTTGAGCAGAGAAGTAGGAATGCTTTGTCTTCCACAGTGTACCCAGTGATGTTTAGGTGGTCTCTAATGAAGGTGTTGGTTTTACCTGTAAAGAGAAATGAACAAAAGTTGATGAATAAATGATTTTAGGAAAGCATGGATATGTAGTACACTATCATTTCATGTTTTTGCAACTTTGAGGCAGAGAGGTGCACAGGAATGCATTGCTATAAGGAGCCTTGATTTGGTTTTGATCTTTAGTCTTTACATAATTATTTACGCAGTGCCTAATATGCTAGAGTTAAATCCTTTAATATGTTAAAATTATTGGGACTATATTCAAACAGTGGCCATTTATGACACCTAAATGATCTTTTGAGCGCAAGTTCTTCAACACAGACATCTAAATAGACAGTGTGTATGGACATAAAAGGAAGACATACAAACAGAGAGACACATGCAGAGAGAGTGGTAGTTGTCATGCACCATAACAGCTCACACTAGCATATTATCAAGCCTCAATTTGAAGAAAATTAATGGTCGTCCATTGGAGAACTTGTGTCTTGTTTGGTTGTCCAAAGGAGACATTTGTTGTTGAAGAGGACATTCTATATGTTTTAACTTTGCTCAATAATTCCTTCTGTTTTATTTTCAAGAAAATGAGTTGTCAGAAATACATGAAACAGTTTCTGTTTGGTTGTCCATCACCTATCTTTAATATTTGAGGCAAATGGATGATCATCGAATGGAGCCCTGACTTAACTTGTGTGACAAGTATGAACACTAATGTCACAAAATTACTAGAATAAGTGTTCTGCATGCATTGTAATTTGAAGGTTACAGTATTTCGACTCACTGTTATTTGAGTGTTTTGGGTGGTTGCCACAGATGGTTCTTGGTAGAAAGCATAACTTTCATTTACATCAATGTGGCTTATTTCTACCCAATTTCCAAGCTTCGCTGGAGAGTCAGCAGCACTCCTTCATAGGGCAACTTCAATGTCTTCGGTGTAGGAATGTTTCTGACATATGAGGGTTGTGATTTGGCCATCACCCGTTTTGGTTTTTCATCCTTTATGTACAATATGGAAAAGAAAAATGTCAGAAATTAATTATTTTGACTTCTTTTCATATGAGGTTATCTGAAATCTGAGTCACTGGTAATGGGGTATTAGTGTTCGAGTGATCAACCAAAATTAGCATTTCAATCCCCCTTCATTAAATGTTTGAGCAATAATGGAGTCATCTTTTGCTAACAATATCTGAAGCAGCTACTGAAATCGATATGATTCCGATCACCGGTAACCACCTATTAGGGTAAGAACAAATGGACACAATCTCCTCATTAACAGTACAGACTAAAAGAATACAGTAATATTGTACGAGGCTAATATTACAAGTATGCCTACTATACTTACTATTACTAGTCCTGAGAGGAAGTGACTTCCTCACTGTGTACAGTTTTGTCAATATTAAAACCTTCATATGATAACAATCAAAAAGACATGCTGAGGAGTTAAATATATTCCAACGAATCAACAATATCGATACGGACTAAATAGGACGAAGAATTCTAACCAGATTATCCAAATGTGAACGCAATACAACATTCAACGGTGCCACAGTGAAATACTGTGTTCTGCACTTTCACTGTGCGTTATTTGTTATATCATTGTCATTCGCTTGTTCATATCCCACATGCACAGCTTCATAGCAGACGAAAGTACACACTGCATGTATCGGAATTTGCAAAACATTGGTCGAAGTTTGCAGACGGTAAGCTCCGCCCACAAGACACCAGTATAGAATGTGGAGTCCACGCTACATGCACTGTGTCGTTCAATGTTGCTGCGCTGCACTCTAACCCCTATTACACACATGGTATAATATTAATAACGTGTGATCATTCGGTTACTGTCACCGTTACAGTAAATGGCCTAAAACTACACCAAGAATACAGCCTGGGCATGAAATTGAAATAATCTGGTACTAAAGTCAACCTTCTTCTCTGTATTTCCAAATTACAAGACAACTTAACCGATATGCTTCCAAGTAACAAGACATATGCAAGCTTGAAATTTGCAACTCGATATGCCACACGGATGCGTTCGTCACGTCAACAAAGCCAGTACGGGTCGTATTGTTAACAATGCCAGAAACAATAAATTTGCAACAAAATTGCTTGTGTATTTGTTTATATTTCCCCCCTATTTTGATCAGAAAATGAAAATGAATAAGTAAACACGTTTACATTGTATAAGAAGTAGGTAAAGAGAATATTTAACAACAACAAACGGACCATTATATTAAAATGTATATCAAGTAAAACTGTATCCAGACTTCAGTAGTAGTCTGTATGCAAATAAATCAATGATTCATGATACTCGAAACAATCATGGCGTACGACAAACTCGAATGCCAGATAATATACAGAAAATTACGTTTTATAATGAATTAAACATCATGTAAACATTGACCAAAAGTTAATTTAAATTTATTGACATGTAAAATGTTATATAAATATGTTCTAAACACAATATATTATATCAATTGCAATAGGTACCAATCCTACCCACATAAAAATGAACTTCTATTTCTCTGTCTTCGCATATTCATGAGATTTACAAAGTGAACATTAAAAAGATAATTTCTTACGAAAAACTGCATGAACTATACTCATAAACTGTCGTTCCCGATTCCACTTATGTATCAATATTGCATTAAACAATGTAACCAAAGATGCCTTGTAGCAGGAGATAATGCTGACGAAACATTTACGTCACGTGATCATAATTAGACGCCTAGGACGCATAACTGACCATGACTCATGGTCAGTAATTATCAGTGATTGACCTCGCTGACAATATGGAGCTTTTTAATTTGTTTCGTTTGTATAAACTAAACAGAGGTTAGCTCCAATTGCGGCGTCAATGTTCTTGATTATTCTGACACCATGTAGTATTGTCGTCGAAAGAGACACGGAGACAGGTTCCATTAATTTAAGTTATTCTTGCTTATGTATGTATTTCGTGTTTGGTACTTACAGCTCAGGAATATAAGTTAGGATACACACAAGAAAAACCTATACCCATACAGCTTATCTTGCCACATTTAGTATTAAGAAAGCAAAGGTGTTGTTGTGCCTGGAGAGGTAGATGCTCTGCAAGCTCACCAGGTCGTAATAAGTACGATCCACGTTTAACCAGTGCCGTGGCCCGTCACAAGTGAGTCACGTTGAGTTATGTCGACGGATTGACAATTACTCCATATGAGCGATCCGTATGGGTATCTCTCATCCACGTAGGACTAGAGGTGAGAAGGAACTTAACGCAACTGTTTTAGGTCGGTTTGGGGCTGTCAGCCTGTCAAGGCTACCAAAATGTGCTCCTACGCACAGGCCCCTGGGTTATTGAACGGGCACCGACATATTCGAATTGACTTCAAGGAGGACATTCCTTCCTTCCTGTTTATTGACGGTGTGACAGTACAGTGTCCCCCTGTACAAAGTGTCCGGGGAGACACTCTGTACCAGCAAATATAGTCCGGCCGGACGAAATGTCCTGCTACATTATGTCCAGAAAAACTTCATAGTATATTTTGTTCCGCAGAAAATTTAGGCAATTCGACATTCAAAAGGCACTTTATTTCATTATGTATTTTAGATCCTCCTGCAAGCAGAAACTCGTGATTATATCAATCATTAAAACAGATGCATACATAGTTAGATGTTCATGACATAAACGAGGCGTTGTGCGTTGTTACAAAACAAAAAATAGAAGGGGAACAAAAGAAAAAAAGAAGAAAAAGTAAGAAGCCTTCCATCTGTAAAAGATGTTAATCATGTTTTTTTTTGTGATTTCTGCTATATCATCATCCGTGTATGTTGCATGTTGTATTCGGCCACTATATCGCGTTCATAGTCATCTTTACAGAGGGAGAGATCGCTTCATCATAACTTCCTTTCAACGGAGGGCGGGTATGGGATAGGGCAGGCAACAGCTACAACAAAAAATTGCAGAGGTGAAAGATTACGAAGTTCAAGGAGTTCTTCTTAAGGGTCTTCTTAAGTCCTTGACCTTATCTGTCATGAGTTTCAAAATATTTTTGTTTGCTAATAAGAACCCTGAGATGGCTGGAAGATACTTACCTGACCTTGAAAATGTCATCACTGCCCCAACCCTCTTCGTACGGGCCTGACATCTAATTCTTGACTTCGTTACCACTTTTTGACACTTCCTTAATTTTTCTCACTCAATCGTCGAGTCAAGGTTGATGTATGTGTGCATAGTCTGACTGTTTAATGCCAATCACGCATCAATTGTCCCGAATCAGGATCCATGGGGGTTCAAAACACCCTCTGTATGACCCAAATGCAAAAAACAAATAATGCTAGCTAACAATTATTATAGTAAATTGTACTATTATATACAGAGATATGGCATCAAAACTCAGTTCATACATTATCTCACTTATCTTGTCGAAGTTCCTGTCAAAACAGCCAAGTAGTAATAAGTTCACACTTTCTAAACAGAATAGTTCCCTGTGGTTACAAGATCGAACTGTCCAACACTTTTGTGTAAAAACAACACGCAATAGGTGATGTAGAGCTGTGGAATGTGGTCTTAATTAGCTACTCGTCATTTGTTTGAACGAACAAAACTGTGTCTGTTTCAGTGAAACAGGTCCAGGAAAAATCTCTTTTTGGGGATGTAGACCAAATGAAGACAAGTGTCTAGCTATATGCCACTTAAGAACCAGAGATGGAACCTTTGCAAGTAAATATAGGAATAGAAACTATTTACAGATAAAGTTACTAATATGGACTACACCTGCAAAGATTTACAGTAAACTTTCTCGGTTCTCACCTACCTTCATGACCTTTGTGTATGCTTTATACCTACGTGGAAATAGTTATACTCAAACACAAGTGTTGACCAATCTGCAATGCACTATCAGTTATTTGCATGGTACAAATAAAAGATGTCATGTCATTCATTATTGGCACTAACTACAGAACATTAGTAAATGGTGTTTAGTGTTTAGTAAAGTGTTTACCTCATCATGACATCAGTAATGAAATTAGAAGTTGATGCTGCAGTCTTGTCAGGCACTGCCTTAGTCTAAGGCCACCTTGAATAGAAGTCACACAGTGTTATTATGTATAGTCGCTTGACAGCTGTCACTGGCAGAGGATCATTAAGATCAACACCAACCTGTTTAGAAAGAAGACAGCATTTAGGTTATCATTTAAAAAAACATTTACAAGTTCCAGGCTTTGCCTTGACTGTTGTTCTATTCCATTGCTTCATTCTGTACACAGATCTAGATACAAAATGTGGGATATCTGATCGAAAGAGGGTGTTGCTGGATTTAGGCCAATTATTTTTACCTTGCATACATGGAAATGTAACTGAAACCATACTGTAGCATATATTTACAATCGTTTAAACCACTAAACCAGAAAAGTGGTACGTGCACTTTTTCCAACTTACAATTATATGCCTATATTTATAGTTGCTCTGCGGTTATGCCAAAGTGTGGCTTAAAGGTATGCTGTATTGGCCCTAACTATGCCACATTTCCACTTTGATAAAAATTCGTAAAGTATGTTTATTACTACCCTGGAGGAAATCTACCTCACTGGGACATTTAATCAACTAGTGTCATCATTTAGAATGAATGAGCACAATTTAATGGGTTATTACCCCCAGGAAAGTACTTTTTGAAAACTTGTAACAATTAAAGTGGCCAAAATTTAGGGCCTATACAGACTACCTTTCAAGTTTTCAATGTTTAACTGAAGTAAACATTCACTGCATGCTGCGGACAACCTGTACAATTAGAACAGCTTGAGAATTTACCCGTTTTCATAATCCAGTTACAGGAATCTATGGAGACTTGTTTGTAGGTCTACAGGACAATGACGCTTCACATCCTGTTGAACATACCCTGTTACAGCAACGTTGATAGTTTTCCAACATAATCTAGACATATTCAGTTGTCTGGTTTATCTATGCCAAGATGAGCACCTACAAAGAGATAAGAAAATTCATGATCAAGGAGATATCATGGTTATTTGCCGCCCACCCCAAAAAAAAACATATATGGGCTGGAAAATAGGTCATTCTAGCTGAAGTGCCACTAAAATTGAATTACAACTCCATATCAGTGTTTCAAATGAAATATTCCCATTATTGTAAATATTGCATCAGCACTTTTGGGGTGGACATGTTTATGACGTTTTCTTCTGCAGTGAGGTTTGGCATGTAGTGAATATGGCACACCTATAAAACTACTATTAGGCCTTCAATATCTTACCAACCAAAAACCAAAAACGCACAGTATTAGTGTCACTTTCCTGTACAAGTAGGCTAGGCTATAGTCCATTAATTGTATTTTATATTGTCCCATGCATGCAGACCAGACAATCTCTGTAATCTTTTGTGTTATGATTTAGTTATGCTTGTTAACTTCTCTGATAGGCAGAGCGATAAAAGGTGGAAATTGATGATATTTTTCAGCAATTTTGTTTATGACAATTTGGGTAAAGAAAACAACAATAGAAGTAGACGCTAATAACTTTGTTCAAACACTAGCAACTTTGCTCAAGCATACAACTTTTTATGATGTTGCATAACCAATTGCTTGACTTTTGCGAATGAGTTTTTAAGCTTACCAAACGTGGTAAAAAAATATCATGATTTGTGCACCAATCAGGCATAAAGGCCTGGTTATATTTTAACTGTGGAATGGCCGTTCGCCATTTAACAAGCACAGGCATAGTGTGTATCCTATACTGTAAGTTACATACATTACCTTAGATGCCACTAGCAGCTTCCTCGATTTGGGCGAGTTGAGAAGCCCTAGATAGCCAAACTTTCCTTCAATTTCGCTATGCAAGAGTTCCATTTTCAGCCAGTCCGAAAGACTAAACTTTGTGTCCGTAAGATCCTTGTGTGTTTTATTTTTCTTAAACCACATGGATAGCTCTCATCTGTTACAATATCGGCAAATTTGTCTCACGTTTTCTGCTAAATTTGACATTTTTAGTTGTCGCACGGCACGATCAATCGACTTACTGTTAAATATACGGAAGCCGAAATGTCACAAATTTGCTAATAATACGGATACTGTCCATTACTAATGAAATTTTGGCTTCTCTAACGTACCTGCTAGGGCGGACATTGTATTCAGGGGGACACAATTTACAAGAAAATATACGACCGTTAAATGTCCCCCCTTCGTTTAACCATAGCATACACTGTCCGGGAGACAGTCTGTAACATCTGGCCTTGTACAATAGGTCCGGGGAGACCAATTGTACTGGTAAATCCAGTTTAAATTGTCCTAGTGGGACTAGGACAGTATGTACTGAATATGGGATATTTCCGACAGTTTGTACTGCTACACCGGGCATAAAGCTCACGTGCGTTATCCCGGTCAGCCCCGTACCTGCTTCAGGTGTGGGGAGACCGGGCACGAAGCCAAGGGCTGCCCAAACAAAGTGTGGGCGCTGCCTACAGGGCCGGTAGCACTACAACGATATCGATCCGATTCCGAATTTTGCAGAAAAAAATCTGACGATTGGGTTTTCTATTAGGACGGTCACACTACAATAATATCGGGGTCCTGATTATCTTCCGATATAGTTGTCCGAACCGATTTGTAGTTTATGATCGGTCAGCTGAGCGATTTTTATCGCAGTGCCTTTCTTTATAATGTCGTCACAACTTTGTAAGGCCCTAGTTAGTTACCAATCATTATGGCGGACGAGTAAAATGATAAATTTTGTGAATTTGTCAGGTTGAATCCCTCATGATATGACAAAAACCGACAAGAATTTGATGGATTCTACCCGGAAAAGAGACACATGGGACACAATTTGAAGAAACGTCGGTATGAGTGGTAAGTACGTGGTTTTCGTGATTTGAAAACCCCGTGAATGCATACTATGCATTTAGTGTAGTCTGATGTTTGTTATACCTAGGAATATAGGCTTTATTGTATTGTATTGCGATAGCTATGTTATTATATTAATAAGCCAGTTCAGAGTATAAAATACATACAACTGACGCTTAACGATCGACATTAACAGCAACACTTTCTCTATTATTGGCGGTCTTCAACTGAAATTACAAGATAGAAGTATTTGTATGGAGAGCCCAACAAATATACACGAAAATGACGTAATCCACATTGAAACAAGGGTAGTCCAACAACCCGGATTGCGCAGAGGAAAAACAGGATAACTGCATCCAAGGTACATTCAGTTGTCACTCGTGTGAGGACTATGAGGGCTTCTGAGACTGAAGTACACACTTCAAGGTTGGTGAAACTCATTTCAGGTACATCTCCACTGAATCCCGATCTATCCACACTGAAATATGGCAGAAAAGAGTCTTCCATACTTGATGGAGGACAACACTGGTGATATTAGACTGAAATGCTCACATGGCTATTACTATCAAGCCCAAATGCAGCTTGGTGTAACTAACAAGATTTGGTGTGATTTTTGGGGTATTCTAAAGTCATGGATATGTTAGAGAGACGATTGTTTTGATGAACAGATCTGGCAGTAGATTGAATTTTTTTTTTGGATTGAGTTTATGCACACACACTTGTTGGCAGTGACAGTGAGCTAGTGTAGCGGAAGTTGCATGTCACACAGCAAACTTAACTGAGTTTAATACTGACCGAATCAGCATGTTATTATTAAGACTTTTAGTTCACAGTCTCATGGAAATGAAACAGTGATGACAGAAATAATTTCAACATCGCATTTTATTTACTACTTACTAATAAACTCGGTTGGTCACCTGTGACACCTGAACGTACTTTGGGGAAAAAACATACAAATTTAAGGCACAAGCTTCAGATATATAATGGTGAATACCGTTTTTTACAAAATTAGTTGTAATGCACATGTATGGCACTTGATGTCTAACGGTAAATAAAGTTATATTAAATATGTTACATGGCAAATATGTTTTATACTGATTTGTGTTTTCAATGGCAAGTTGGAAAGGAATATGTCATACAGTGGGTGGCTGTGGAATCTCCACAACAACTACACACGTGTACGACAGTTAATGAAATAGTTAAACTATTGATAATGATATGAGAATAAAAGCTCTCATCTGAATGAATAATACTGTGAGGGAAAATAAAAAGGAAGATAAAGTTTCACTGACTTGCCGATGCTTTTGTCTTCTGAGATGCTCAGTGAGAACTCATTTTTGTTATTATACTCAGGCAACAGACGACAACACTTAATGTTGAATAAGATAAATTCTAAGCCCAGTAAAATGCTCAGAACTCTCTTTGCCACACAATTGCCATAAGTTACAAAGGAAATATACTGGACCAAGCCAGACCGGGATGAAACTTTCTGGATTGTAACTTTTGTAACCCCCCCCCCCCTATCAGTCCGACACAGACAAGTCTGTGAATGTTACTGGGTGTAATTTACAAAGGAACTTAGGGCTTTATAAGGAATATTAATGTAGCGTGTACAACAAGGTAATAAAAATACTGCGTTGAAAAAAATTATAGTTCAACCGTATCAAGCACAAAATTCCTATAGACCATTGCAATAAATTTGCTTCATCTGAATAGTGAGCACAGTTATTGCATGAATTATTAATAGCATTTTAAGAGTAAATATCATCCAGGTAATATGCTTCTCACTTGACTAATGGTAGCAGCATGTTTGCAATGGCAGCAAATATGGTTATGTCATCAACTAGTGGCACCATCGTAATAGGCAAGGTCTCCTGCACGATACGAAAGGTTTTCATCCTGCCGATAGCTCTTCTTACATAGATCGTTCTTCCTTCAGGGCATCTGCTGTGGTCGTTTGCTCTAAGCCTTTACTCAAGGGTTGTATATCTAAGTGAGCGTCACGCAGCATGAGGTCTTCTCTGATGATGAGGCCCCTGTCTGCTGGATCACATCCCCTGGATCTATCAAGTTAAAAAACCCTGTCCGAGGTCCTACCTCCCCAGGTTTTTGACAGGAATGACACCATGCCATTCGGAGAGATTGCCACCAGAAACTTAACTGTCAATAGTACATCTAAGAGATGAGTATTTCTTCTTCATTGAAACTGCTATATGGGTCAACACCAGTTCCTTGTCTGGCCAGAATATCAATGGTTTTAATTCCATTGTTATGAACATAACCCAGGTGTAATTAATCTGTGACAAGAGAAAAGAGAAGAACAGAAGTCTATTGATAAATTCAGTTTTAGCTTGGGTAGGAGAATGGTAAATTCTTCTGATGGAACGCAGTTTCCTCGGTGGTCCAGTTGTAAGGGTCAAATTCTTCCCACATTTTCTCAGTCGATTTGCAGGGGTCATGGTTCGTTTCTTGCCAACCCAGTACTACATCCTGTTTGTACTGGCAGAGAAACGATGTACCAGAGCATCAAATGTTACTTTGCTCGGCAATCCAGTGGACCGTCTCACATTGGCATAATTTTTTAGAATGGTATCTACGACAGATACAGCAGTCTTTCCCCCTTTACAGTTACCTTTTGGGTAGATTTTAGCTCCGATAGCTCATGGCGCAGATTAAGTACGTCTTTGTGAAGATTGATGCATCCATCACACGCACACACTTTGCTGCACTGGCACTGAAAGTAGTAGTTGTAGTCTTGATCTGGTGTGTTCCCATGTGGTGGCTCATCAGTACGTGGCTCTTCAGCATGCAAAAAAGGAGGTTTCAGAGGTTTTTGTGGTGGTCCTAGGGCTTGTTGAAAAGGAGCAACAAAGAAGGAACTGACACTGATCAAGAGACTTCAGATGACGAAATACTTGCTCCATAAAAAAATAGCAACGCAATGTGTGGGAACAAATTGGCTGTTAAACAACAAGGTACAATAGAATTAGGGTGGCTCCATGAAAGGCCAGCAAGTACGTAAGCAGACAGGAAGGGGGCACCCGGAAAAGTTGCCAAAAATGATTACGGCATGGTCATTATCGAACATGCGAACAAATTTTCTTCCCTCATGAAAAGGGAAACCCTGTGGCATCTTCAGAAGGTATGTAGCAACCACACGGAAGACTTGTCGCACGGTTAATACAAAGACATTACAGTCGAGACCCTCATAAGCATCAGCTGAGAAATCAAAGTCAGAACAGCCATGGTCTAGTCTTAGCACACATGTACAAGATCCACGACCATCTCACCCCCAAACCTAAGAACAGCACAACTCACTGAAAATGAAACCAAAAACTTACCAATGGTTGAACAGGATTTTCGGTCAGCCCTATCGGAGGAGCATGTTATATCTCACCCCAATCTGCCTACACAGGACAAGGGAATACCAGTGCAAGATTTGGATGATGATGGTGTGCCTATTAATGAACTCTTCCATGTACTGAAAGGAGAAGTATGTGTGTCAAATGAGCCACTTAATATCTCTTACTTGAACGATGTCGAGTTGTTTATAGTGGCAACATAAGCAGGATTACATCTTTTTCAAGGTCTCAGTGCATTTATTGAATCCCTGATGAGGATGGTTACCCACGAGACCCTCATGTTGTTTATGATCCCCTACAAAATGGTTACCAAGTCGGAGAAATTTCAAAGGTAGCAGAAGCTTTTTCCAGTCAAGCCTTGCAACAAACAGTGACGTTGAGGGCTTGGGTGTACTGACATGAGTTCCCATCTAAAACAACAGCTGAAAGCCCACACCCCTACCTGATTTTACACCATCCCGACGAAGTGTGGGATTTCCAAGAGGGAAAACTTATCCTAGCGGTCGTGTCTCAGTTTCACAATGCAGACGTGTCTTTTGAGTTTTAGTCAATCCATTTATTGTGGCGGGTGTCTTCTAAGGGTAGAGAAACCAGGATACTAAACTTGAGTACTAAAGTCCTTCTTACAAAACGTAGTTGGAGAACCGCAAGAAATCAGTAGGGTGCCAAATACTTTCCAGGTTGTCAAACTCTCTTGAAGTTCTACCCAAGTCAAGCCAATGGGTATCAAAAAAGGCCTCAGAGACAGCAGTCCCCAAGAAATTCAGCCTTCAGATATTTCCTGCGACTTTTCAAAAGTGATAAACCACGGCTCCTTTCGGTGACGTTTTTTGGGATACGTTTAAGAAAGTGTTTGTAGCAGTTAAAAGAATCAAGATAAAGTGAGGAAAACGGTCATCTACCGTAATTAACAATGGCGGTGATGATAAACCGCGATTACCAAAAATGGGTAGGGAATACCTTCCATCTCTCCACTTTGACTACGCCACTGAGAGCATACTATGTTACTTTAGTATTGTTGTCATTGTTTGGACATTATTTCATTTTCGTGTAACTTTCTTATTGTTTGGCTTACAGAATTAGTGTTAATGAAGGCGTTGTAAAGATGTGATAGCGGGGTTCCTACATATATACATGGTACGCATTTACGGAACGGATTGTCTGGTTAATGTCTAACGCAAATGTGGATATAAAGTCGGATCCGACAATGCCGCCCAAGTATTAGAGGGGATGGGATCTCTCTAAAATAGAAATTTAACAACCACTGTACATATCCGTTCCAAAGAGAAAGGATTGAGAGACAACAGCGGAAGGATTCCTCAATAGATTGCAATTTCCAAACTGCATTGGTGCAATTGCTGCCAAGAATGTGGTTATCCAGGCACCAAGAAATTCAGGATCTATGTTCTACAACTACAAACACACTTTTTCTGTAGTTCTCATGGCTATAGTAGACCACATGTTGTGTTTTACTGTCATTGATGTTGGTACTTTTGGATCATGTAGTGGAGGGATTTTTGCCAGGTGCCAAATAGGACAGCAAGAAGAGTTTAAGAAGAGAACAACTGACCAGGGGACGGTTACTAAGATTCTGGCGATAACACTTGAAGGGAGACGGAAGGATGTGAAGAAGAAAATATTTATCCTCCACATGAAGGAAAAGTACCGATTCCTGTTCACTTGAACTGAGGTATGAAGAATATGTAACTCCCAATGTGATAATTCTTTCTAGCTGACCAGGGTGTACTTTTAGAAGTGTAATTAGGAAGAGTAAATCATATAATTTGAAACTTCGCCATTTTAGTGGGGCTGCAGTGGCATTAGAGGTCACCTGTTAAAGGTCGCTAGTTTGAAAAGTGAGCCTGTGTATTACATAACTATTTCGCTTACCGTAGTGAAGGAAAGGAGCATGCTTAATTTGCTCGTTAAGGTGTTGTTCCCTCTGAATCTACCTCATTGGCCTCTTAATTGTCTCAGGCAGTAAAAATCGAAATGGAAGTAGTATTATAAGGGCACATGTTAGTTAATTCAGAGTACTCATGTATTGCAATAAGCTATTCAAAGTTTACTTCTTTAGTACTGAACAGGCAGAAACAACTGATTAGATGCCTTTTTTTTTTATTGAATTCAATTTTTGGGTATGATGCTTAAAAATGTATAGACATTTACTGTTTTCAGATTCATAATGAATTTACAAGAGTAACAGGGACTGCAACAACTTATCCCGAGAGGAAATTCTCAACCTTCCATTGAAAAACCAAGATGCTTCTGACTTCAAGAAGATAGCAATTAACAAAGTAGACACTTCTGTATCAGTGGAAAGGCTGAAGGTAGTTACATGCATACGCTAACTCTGCAGTTCTTCTGGGATTTGGGATGATTCCCATTTCAATGATGTACAGTAGCAATGATAAGTCGATGACACAACTCTTAAAATTCGGTATTTGTGATTATATTGTGTTTGTATGTGTGTCGGTATATGCAGGAGCGGACCATAAATGGTATCCTTTCTGTGTGCAGTGTCTTGTTATGTCCTGCAGATGAATATGTGCCCTGTTGGTTTTGACTGAGATGTAAAGTGTTTGATAAAGTGCATGATTTTATTTAATTGTCAATATGCTCAGAGAGTCTGGAATAAGTTCCAAGGAGCGTGACTGAAAATAAAAGCATCAGGGTCTTTAAATTTCTTGGTTTAATCATCAGCTGACTTCTAACTACATAAGAAATATGTAAGTCAGTTTGTACCTTCCTTTTCATCTTTTATGGTATAAACAGTATTGACTATAGTTCTACTGTGTCACCTTGTGAAGGACAGTTCTGGTTGGTAAAAAAAATATTGGATGCTATTCTTTGTGTGCTGCACACTTTAAATGCTGGTTCCACTCAATCTTCAAAATGTACCAGATTTTAATAAAAGCATACTTCCATGTTGGACCATGCAGTTTGAGACTTGGTTATAATTATCCACAACTATATATAGGTTATCTTGCTGCATTTATCTCTGAGTTTTGCCTTCACTTCTTCACACTGAGTATGCAATGACAAACTTTAACACACTTGTACATCTTACCAATAGAAATGAAAACCATGGCTGCATTATACCTAATACCACCCATATTTAAACAGAAGCCATCCTTGATAATGGGGACAGATGAAGACCACATGGTAAGATAAATGTTAAATATTCAATGATTTTGTACTTCCAAAATGTGGTCTAACTGCCAGCTGTTCATCTTTGTAGTTGACATAGACAACTAAATTTTCCAGGTTCCCTGTTGCCTTCTATTTTCCAAACCTTTGATTTGTGTTTGATTATAACCATTTCAGTCTTGAATTGTCGAAATCCTAACGTATTCCAATCTGGACCAGCTATGATATTTCTGTCTTGAAATTTGCGTAGCACTTATTCCCAAAACAGTTGTAATAATCAATGACACCCTAAATAATATGTGTAGCTTAAACAAACTTTCATGATTACAGTATGGATTTGCCAGAATTGTGCTCACAGCTCTATGCGTAAAGACTGTGTGGTATGTGTCCTTATGTCTACAGTGTAGTTTACCATACATTGTTCACACAAAGGCCCTGATACAAGGAAAAATATGTCAGGTTGTTGCAGACTAATTGGTACAAAGAGGTAATTTTACAACCGTGGCAGGCTGATTATGTTATCCCAAGAAACTATTTAAGTGATACCTTCGCATTTGGGGCCTGTATAACAAATCTTTAAGATGCTTGTCCTTTGTTCTCGTATTACCATACAAAAACTCACCGATCGTTAAAGAGCCACTGTTTAAGAAACTAACACTTGGAGTGTTTGTGCAATTGCCCGCTTAACCATTTTTACCCTTTATACTCACTTGCAGTTGGTATAATTTAAAAGCATTTGCACAGAATGTTGTGAAATTCATGAAAGATGTTTGTTTGCACAACATATATAAACAGGTACTCTGCAGCATAAAATATATACTCACTAACTGTTCATGAGATAACCCTGAAGTGCTGGCTGCAAATGATTCAGATGATTTTAGTTTAATTTCTCTTTACTATCACTTTTAGGGAAACCTGTCACCATATATGCTTATGAGTGCAGATGTGTTTCTGGCAGATGGAAGATTCATTATCAAATGAGAAGAAGAAAAAGTTGTGACCGCCTGCGCTTCTCTGGAAGGACTTACAACTCTCTTTGAAGTATACTGGGTATTCGGTATGGAACATCCAAAACAGACAAGGACATATTCCACTTTACCGAGTGCTGCCTCCTTAAGCCAACCCGTTGTGTTTCATCTCTCATAACCAAGCTAGCAACTGCATGAAAAGTCAGCGTTTGTGGAAAGACAAAGTTTTCGTTCATTTTTAATTTCGGTTAGTCTTGTTAGTTGTTTTCCATTCATTGTTCTTATTTTGTTTTTGGTTCCGTTGAAGACAAAAGTTGTAAAACTTTTGTTTTTCCATCCAACTCCTGTTTGGTAGTGTTGTAATAAGGGTTTCAAAAAGCTTTTCATATTTTAACCTGATTATTTTAAACTGCATAAAGGTCCATTCATTAAAACCCTGTTGTAAAGCTTGAAGTAAGAAAGTAAAGAATATTGAAATGTTTTATTTGTTAAAATGATTATGACCTTTAAACAGGCCATGTGTTGAGAATTGTGGACAAAGTACCACCACCTGCTCCTGTTGACCATTGGTGATATGTAGTCTGCAATCACATTGTTACATTATCATCAAGATGACATCACAATTGTGAGCTGTGGTTATTCCTCAAGGGATATTTCTCAGGTACTGTGTGTCTATCCTTGCAAGGTTCTTACATACTATAAGCTGTTTGTACATATTTGTAACTTTACAATTTCAGTCGTTTAAACCAAAAGGCAACCATTTAAGTGAGGAAATACATTTTTTAATATGTTGTATCTCCCATATCTCTGGTGTTCATTTTGTTCTAGTAATCTGAAACATGCAATTATTGCTACAGTATGCCATTGCCCCTTGTATAATGTATGATACATTTCTTTTTTCCCTTTCAATTATGGAACACAGTGTGTGTTGAGCAATGTTAGTCTTCTAACCTGGTTCTTGTCACAAAGTATATTGTGTTGGTTATCATTGATTTAATTAACAGATTTTAATTGTAGATGTCTTTCATTCTTCTTGTACTTGTTCTCCCTGTTTGAAGCCAAAAATATACTGAGTTAAACATTCAATCACACATATCTCTTCTCTTCATTTGGGTGTTGTTACTCCTCTTTAGAACTAATTTTTACAAAGTTATGATTAAAAAAAAACAAAATGTGTAAAATTTCGGATATGTATTAAATGATGATACTCACCATCTACTCAAACATCTGTCAATCTGTATTATCAATTTTTTTCCCCCGAATTTGATACAGTACCGGTACTACCAGCTCACGCAGTAACACCTCATTAACGGTGACTTGGTTAATTTACAATAAAAATACTGTGTGATTATACAATGAACATCGATCAAAGTCCTCAGCTAGAAGATTTTATTTGTCAATCTTGTCATTATGTCTCCCATAATTTTTCAAAACTTATCAATCACTTCAAGTACGTTCATGCTCCTAATCATGATGTTATAGTTAATTGCGGAATTGATGAGTGCATGAAATCATTTAAAATGGTACCAAAACTTGTCGTAGCACAATGCTGATATTAAGGAAAATGATGACAATGTTGAAGATGTCATAGCCGAGTCCAGCGTGACTATAGCTAATTGTGACCATCCAATTGCCAATATATCTCTTCAAGCTAGAGAGGAATAAAAAGTTTCAGGAAAGGCATGTGAATTCATCGGACAAAAAGTACAAACTGTTCTTGAAAATAAATTTAATAAGTTATCCTCCCAAGTTAATGCCATCTTTAGAAGGGAAGGTGTGAATCCACCAGAACTTAATGATATTCTGAAAGACGAATATGAACTCTCAGATGCTTTTGGAAAGTACAGCGAACCATACAATTTTCAGAAGGTAGTAAGTCCAAACTTTGTAAAGCCATGCAAAGTTGTTGTAGCAGTTAAACCTGCTGAGCAAATGAAGCATGATACATACCAGTATGTGCCCATTTTACAAACACTAGAAGCTGTGTTAAGACATGATGACGCACTAGCACAGATAGTACAAGGACACAAATATCAAAATGGAAGTATCTCCTCCTTTACTGTTGCTAATCTGTATAAGGATAATAAACTCCTTAGAAGACATCCCAATGCATTACAATTAAACTTGTATTAAGATTATCTCACGGTGGCACATCCCTTACGAACCCGCCGAGATAGCAAACTAGATGGCTTTTATTTTTTTACCTGCAAATATGCACCCTAAGTACAGAGCTAAGCAACAGAGAGTGCAGCTAATTTGTCTATGCAAAACAGTTGATCTACATCATTATGGATTAGAATCTGTACAAGCAAGGCTAATAACAGACATTAAAACATTGGAACGTGAAGGCATTCGATTTACTCACAATGATGAACAGTTTCACTTTTATTGATAGATTGCTTTAGTACTTGGTGATAACCTTGCCCAACATTTTATGGGGGGGCTTCCCTCACAATGTGTCAACCTCGCTTCGTTTGCGTAGGTTTTGCAGTGGGGAGAGGGACTTAGTTCAAACTAGTATTACTGAAGCTGACTTCATCTGGAGGACAACAGATGCCTATGATGAACGCAGCTTGCTTCAGTGTATGGCATAAAGAAACGATCTCCTTTACATCAACTACAATACTTGCACGTAATTGACAGTTTGTCATCAGACATAGCATATGACCTATGAGTGGTATGAAATATACTTGCATCGGTTATATGCGATCTTGTCAATGAGGGTAATTACACTGTTAAAGATTTAAAGAATAGAAACTGTTCAAGTTTGCTGATTGTGATAAAAGTAACCCAATTCCCTGTGCCAAAGCAAATTCTGAAAGTTCTGAAACCTGGCTATTAATGCGAATGCTACCACTGTTGATAGGAGATATGGTGCCCCTGGAATACAGTACTTGGCAAGTGTTGCTGGACATGATGGATATGGTAGACAGAATATGTGCAGCATCTTACATGCCTGGTTCACGACGTGATAATCAAAACATTTGATTCTGAATTGGGGAGTTTGTCAATATTGACATCAATGAAGAAGACGTTCCCGACAGAGCAAAGTTATGCGTTGAAATCAACTAGACTGTTAATATCCCACGTTGCATTTTGGACTGTAGCCGGTCTTCAGCAAGTAGTAATTAAAAGTATTGGGGAGTTAGTAAAGTACATGTAGGCACCAGTGACACAGCAAGTTGCCAAGATGCGAGCAAGGACTTGAAAGCGTGTAGAAGTCAGAGTTCCTCAGAAGTGACAGTACAAGAAGAAGAGAAAGATGTTGATATGTAAGTACATTAAAGCTTTGGCGCACGATCCTTTGCCTGTTTTGCACCTTATCTATGGAATGCACTCCCCAATGACATCAGGGCAGCTCCATCATTAAATGTTTTTAAGGCTCTCCTTATAACTGACCTTTTTCGAAAGTATTATTCTAGTTAAACCTCCGGGCATATTGTTTGTGTTACCATCTTGCCATCTTTTGATTTTTTTATATTTAAATTTATTTTCTTTTTATGTTTTTATAGTGTTATCGTTGCTAATTTTCGGCTGTAATAGTTTAGTATTTTAGTTTTATTGTATGCTGTCATATTTGATTGCTTTTGTCTTGAATTTATGAATTTTAGTGTTTTTTTAATATTTATTGTTCAGTTATTTATTTCTGTAATTCTTAGGATGCAATATTTTTAGATTGTAATATTTTTAAGTTGTATTATTTTAGGCGATTCTGTGAAGCTGCTTTGAGATCATTCTTTTGATGTTAAGCGCTCTATAAGAATAAATTATTATTATTATTAACCATGGAGGGG
>KN882256.1:273876-305871 GCA_000934455.1 Apostichopus parvimensis
ATCCACAAGAAATTTGGAGGTCAAAGGTCAAAGTTTACGATTTTGGACCTTAACCCTAGGGGTAGTCATTTTCAAAATAAAATAGTAAACTAGTATAGCAAATCACTTGAATTTTATGGCTGTAATAAAAAGTCATGTGACCCAAACTGACCGGAAGTGTTGGTGGGTGTACCGTGATATCAGTTCAGCCCTTTGACCAAATATCGGCCCCCTGTAACCCCCACTTTTGGAGATAGACCCAAAAAAATGGACACTCGGGACGTGAAAGTGCCCACTTGGGACGTAGGCTACTTTTATACTTTGGAGCGTTACCATGGTTACAAGGTCAGTCCGATTTATCCCATCTTTTCAGGGTACCACCGCTAGGGTGTCTTCTTTCTAAAATACGATGAAACTTGTAGGTGCGTTTCTTCCCCGGGGTGATAGGGGGGTCATTTTTTAAAAATTCCTAAAAATTCCGACCTTTCTACTTTGGAGCGTTACCATGGTTACTTGGGTAGTCCGATTATGGCCATCTTTTCAGGGTACCACCGCTAGGGTGTCCTCTTTATAAAAAAAGATGAAGCTTGTAGGTGCGTTTCTTCCCCGGGGTGATAGGGGGGTCATTTTGAAAAAAATCCAAAAAAATTCCGACCCTTCTACTTTGGAGCGTTACCATGGTTACTTGGGTGGTCCGATTACGGCCATTTTTTCATGGTACCACCGCTAGGGTGTCCCCTTTCCAAAAAAGAATAAACTCCTAGGTGTGTCACTTCTCCGGGGTGGTAGGGGGGTCATTTTGAGAAAAAGTACAAACAGTCAGCAAAAAACTCTCCGTAGCGTGCGCCATGGGACGCCCGGCATTAAATTCCCCCACCACTCCCCACGCCTCCGAAACGCCAAAATAATCTCAGATTCATCATCAGCGCCCCAAGAAGCACCAGAACAGGTGTATTTCGTTCGTTTTTGGAGACACCCACTTGGGCTCGTGCCCCCCTCCCAGTGGTTTTTTGCCCACCATGCCCCCACACAACACCCAATTCCAAAATTAACTTCAGATTCGTGATCAGCGTGTCGAGAACAACCAGAAAAGATACACATTGCCTGTCTTTGCGAGAAAAGTTATTTTCACCCAAAAAAACCTTGCAGTTTTTGCCGAAATTGCCCAAAAAATGGATTTCGTCAAAATGACGTCACAGGGGGTAATCGATGCCCAGGAGCCCAAATCTGCAACTCCCAGGTCCATATCTGCTTCCGTTCGGGAGATACGTGGTCCCACAGGACCCGATAGAAGTACGTGTTCTTCATAAGTGCAAAAGTTGGAAAACCACCTCTTTTCAGCCCCCCTCTCTTGTCCTTTTTGAAACACCCATCGACATCAAAATTTGACGTGTAGTAGAAGACACACCCGTCTTTCTGATACATAAATTTCGTGTAATTATCTGACCGGGAAAAGGTTTTTGTCTATATGATTTCTATTTGCGCCAAAAATAGGTGTTTTTGTCTTGAAAAGTTAAAAAAGTACCTCTTTTCGGTACCCCTTCCTTTCCACCGAGGGTATGTCACAGGGCTGAATTTTTGTTATGTGGGAGACGAGAGTCGTAGCTACGTGTAGACAACTCATACGGTATCATTAATTTTCGGGAAGGGGGTATAGTCTATACGTTTTTGAGGCCCCCCCAAAAATAGGTGTTTTTTACCGGTGGTAGCTATGATAACCCTAAACAAGGACGCCAGCGCCGACGTAAACATTTGAGTAGCTTTTTTACCACCTTAGGTCAAATCGAAATTAGCCAAAGTTAAAATCGATGGATAGCCCTATCTGTGACCTTTTATCACCGGATGTCCCGTTTCCACCGGATGCCCGGTTTTGATGTAGCGTGACGTCACATCGACCCACTTTTCGACATGTCTCTACCCATATCTCAGCAACTGAACATCCGATCGTTCCCAAAATAGCACCAATGGATTCGGCATGTCCGAAACTATCGGGAACAATATTTTCATGTATTTCGCGCGATTTTTAATTTCTGACGTCATCGGGTGGTGGCGCTATTTTCGGCGAAAAATTCAAATTCACCCAATTTGCTCGAAATTTCAGATATAGTTAAAACTAATAATTAGAGATTATATAAACGTCATTTGATCCAATTCCGGTATTTGATTATTTTTTTGAACTTTTTTTATATATTTTCTCATAAATATTTTATTTTGACCGCCATTTTGTCAAACATTGATGAAAATTTTTTAAATTCACAGAACCAATAGAACATGTCTCGATATATTTTTGCTGCTATTTAAAAGGCAATCGAATATGTAGTTTTGTATTAATCGACAACATTGCGTTTGGTAACGTCACTTCCGGTCAGAATAAAAAAGGCTCAAAACCGGAAGTTATTTTGTACAACCTTAAGTGCTTAGTCTTCGGTGTGAGTTACAGGTCGATAGCTCAATCCTCCCGTCTCAGAAACGCACCCCTAGTTGAAACTTTAAAGCGCCCTCATTCCGGAAGTAGACAACTTTAAAAAAAATGAAAATTATCACGTGATAGTACGCATCGAGTTACATCACGACCCAAATTTTTGTCTCGAAAAACCATATGGTGTACACACAGGAGTCGAATATGCTTACCCCAAGCTAACCTCAAGCAAACCTAGGGGTTGGGGTTAACTTTGAACGGAAGCCATCTTGGATTTGAATGACCTCAGGTCAAAAAAAAAAATTTTTGACCATTTTTGGTGTTCCGACTCATCATATCCGATAAAAAAAAAAAAAATTGGATGAACTAAATTTTTGACCTCCAATTGACCTTTGACCCGGTGACCTCATGGCCGAAATTTTTCAGGTGACCATTCCTTATGACCTCACACGTCATCGTTGCAAGTTTCGCTGAAATCGGTCACTCTCACGATTTTTGACCTTTTTTTGAAGGAAGGACATTTTTGACCTTTGACCCCCTATAACACATGAACCGGAAGTGACAAATACTTGCCCTTTACATATGTCAGTGCCCTATTGACCCTAAACATCCACAAGAAATTTGGAGGTCAAAGGTCAAAGTTTACGATTTTCGACCTTGACCCTAGAGGTAGTCATTTTCAAAAATGAAACAGTAAGGTAATATACTAAGTCACTTGCATTTTTTGGCTGTAATAAAAAGTCATGTGACCTAAACTGACCGGAAGTGTGGGTGGGTGTACAGTGACAACAGTTCCACCCTTTGACCAAATATTGGACTTCCCGATCCCCAACTTTCCGAGATCGACCCCAAAAAATGGACACCAGGGACGTGAAAGTGCCCACTTGGGACGTAGGCACCTATTACATAACATAATTTTTTGGTCACTTCCGGTCAACTTTTTAAATTTTTTTTTTCACTTTGGGTCACTCTACGCGGCCAGGCGTATCTGTTAAAATAAAAAAAAAAATTTGGGGGGGTGGCAAAAATTGTTTTTTGACCCCCCAGGGGGTCCCGGGGGGGTGAGAATGACGAAAAAAAAGTTACGTTCGGGACCATTTCGTCCCAAGTGGGCATTTTGACGTCCCAAGTGGGCAATGGTCCTAATTAGGGTTATGATATGCTAAATAATTGAGGTATGATGGCTGCGTGGGCCCATGCCCACAACTGCAGTTTCACAAAGATGTTCAACACAAAGCATCACATTTATCAATCAAATATTAATAAGTACGTGTGACTTCACTGTAGGGTGCGTCGGTAAATCGATATATCCGATAAACCGTTTTTCTTTGATATCCACACCGACGGTATTGAAACCTGCTGTCACAGCAGATACTAGTCCCTATTGTTTTGCCTTATGTATCACTTGAGTGACTCCGAATGGCAAAAGCTAGATTGAGCCTGACTTGAAGGTAGAAGCTTTATCCCTTTGTGTCCTGCATATTTGTCTTGTTTGTATCTTGTTTTGTGTTATGTAATGGTCGGGCAGTACATGGTATGCATTCATTTCAGAGTTGGAGAATATTCCTGACTTGACTCCCAGGGTTTAAAAGGTACAGTTGTACAAGCCTAGCTGTGTCCTCTGTGGGCGTGGTGTGTTGGTTATTTTTGCTGTTGTGGTAAGACCCTGTGAGGGCACTAAGTTGTATTAAGGCTTGAAGCTTAGCCTGCGAGGCCAATATTTTATAAGCAAAAACCATATATTATTTATTGTGACCACATGAGTTAATGGACCAGTAACCGGTTATGTGTGGAAGTATCGTGGCGCCAGTCTGCACCTGGAGAGCGGGAGCAAGTCAAAGCCCAGTATGAAGTAAGTCACATTATTCTTGTTAAAAACATGTGTGGAATAATGATTGAAGGTATTAGAATGTATTTATTCTTTTGATTGCTTATTGAAGTGTCCCTGTTATTGGGGGGGGGGGGTTCGTATCCCGACCTTGGTATCTTTGGCTCAAGCCTTGGGGATATGTCATTAATACCTATAATGTGTTACAAAATAATGCAATCAAGGATCACTTTAGAGAGAATTGTGTCTTGGGGTATGCCATGATATTTTAGATACAGAAAGTGAACTTGTTAAACTAATTATGTTCTACAATAATCCTGGTCATATGAAGCTGCCCTAGGGGTACAGATAGTATGTATATAGTAAGTGTTGTATTGGAGCAGTTAGTGGGGGCATTATAGAATTGTGAGCCTTATGATTATTTAAGACTTGGTGGTGGGTTTGTGTTATTATTTATGTTATTCTGTGTTATGCGTTTTCAATATCCCAAAGGGAAATTCACATCTGCAGGAAGATTCACTGTGGTTAGGGTTCGTATTACAAACATAATACAAGTTAACGTATTTTGTACCCTGCGGTTCTCGACCATCATCAGCGGAGACTGAGGGACAAGGGGCGCTGGCCTAAAGAGGGCGTGGCACAAAAGACGGGAGTTGGTTAAACAGTGACAGCGATCTGAAGCTCACCGAACTTTTGGATTGAAATTGTCATTTGAACTTTAAGTATCAGAGGACGTGAAAAGATATGAAGTTTCTTAATTTGTAGACTTTCCTATGTTATAATTCTATCATTCCCTATTTTGTGATTTATGTCAAGGTGTGAATTACGTGAAGGGGTGTTTCAGTCGGTAATTGTATCAATATATTTTTCTGTTCTATACACCCACATGTCCGAGTTCTTTATGGAGTCAAGTACCTACCTGTTATCCTTGCCTTAATTAACAAAGTTAGCACTATTGCCTGCTGGTGAGGGGAGCAGTGACACCTGCCATTAACGAAGATATCGAAATACCAAGTACATCCGAAACAAACCTTGAATACCGCCAAAATAATACTGAATACAAAATAATGGCCCAATAGTACCCCCGAGTTCGAGTATATTCACGCTGCAACTGTTTATAGTGTATAACTTACCACCCCGCAGTCCGGAATTGTTATAACATTCCTGCTGCACATCCTTCCTGCACCTGTTGTGTGTACTATACCGAACAAAAGTCAATGAAGGAGAAGCAGTGATGTATTTGTTCCGTTTTCTATGGAACGCCAAAAGCGCAACGCATTTCGTTGCCTCGATCGATTTCGCCTCCATCTATTTCGTTGCCTCCCTTTATTTCGTTGCAGGCTCCTTCAATTTCGTCTCCCCAAATTTGGATGCCTCCTGTTTCGTCGCCTCCTTTGATTTTGTTGCCTCCTTTGATTTCGTTTCCTCCTTCTATTTCGTTGCTCCGTTCTTTTTCGTTGTCTCCTTCTATTTTGCTGCCTCGTTCTATTTCGTTGTCTCCTTCTACTTTGCTGACTCGTTCTATTTCGTTGTTTCCTTTGATTTCATTGTCTCCTTCTATTTCGTTGCCTCGTTCTAATTCATTGCCTCCTTCGATTTCGCTTCTTCGTTCTATTTCGTTGCCTCCTTTGGTTTTGTTGCCTCGTTCGATTTTGTTGACTCCTTCGATTTCGTCGTCTCCTTTGATTTCGTTGCCTTCTTTGATTTCGTTGCCTCGTTCTATTTTGTTGCCTCCTTTGATTTTCTTTACTTATGTTAATTACGCTGCCCATAGGAATGCGCACTCTTGTATAACACGCAAGCGCATCGCGATTTGACGGAGGCGGGACTTTTATGTTTATTCCATACGTACGTGCGCACACAGCTAACTAACTGAACCATGATTTGATGACACTAACTGCAAAATAATGGCGGCGAATGAACAGCTAGCCCATCTGATTGGGCTTGGTCATTCTAATGTCACGATAGCTGAAAGTATGGGGGTGTCTATGAAGACGGTAACTAACATGAGGAAGGCACACAATCTAATAAAAAAGACATATGTGGCCAAGTCACGGGTAAGTAGGCTATGCCTAGGCTAAGTTAGGCTAGCATAGGCCTAACGTTAGTGTATGTATAGCCTAGGCCTAGGCTATTTGGCCTTACGATAGAACTTAGGACCTATCGCAAATAGGAGACCACATAGCATCTTGGGAGGGAATATTCAGAATTGTACGGCGTGGCCCCATACACAAATGAAAAAAATATCGTGAAAATTTACTGTCGCCTGTTACGTTCGGTTACTTTCTCCCAAAAA
Source organism: Apostichopus parvimensis (assembly GCA_000934455.1). Taxonomy (NCBI): domain Eukaryota; kingdom Metazoa; phylum Echinodermata; class Holothuroidea; order Aspidochirotida; family Stichopodidae; genus Apostichopus; species Apostichopus parvimensis. The sequence goes on from KN882256.1 coordinate 280,399, forward strand.
TTGTTAGCGTAGGTTTCTTTTGACTGACAGAAAATTTGCGGCTTTTCTTTGATCCATAGTGGTCGGTAAACATTCTAGGCCCTAGTAGTCCTATCAGCTGATCGTGGAATGTTTTCACATTGCCTGGCTACGATAAGATCAATGGAACGGACAATGTTCGGAGTAATCCTTCCCAGAATGCAATTATGAAAGCTCCCTCTTCCTATTTGCGATAAGGATTATAGGCCACTTGCTAGTAGTACTAAGGCTACAGCCACAGGGTTCTCACTCAATCTTGGGGGTTTCGAATAGATTATCACATCAGTTGTGGTTACGGGAGTGTTACTGTTAGATCTGTCATTTCTATTAGCGGATAAGTCGAATGCGGCTGATACTTCACATTAGCACGATTGAATGATACACTGTATGGCACTGATAATATTTTGCTGGCACCTGGCGCGGCACGGTGTAGGAAAGTTTATGTATGTTATAGGCTACGAGTTTGAATACGAGAATGCTGTAAAAGAATACCGAACGATCATGTAGACATGAGTGAAATCATATATTCACATTCCACAGCGAATACACAGTGGCAGACTCCAAGCCTTTTTTCTTATCTATCTGACAGAGAATTCTGACATTAAAAAAATAAATGAAAAGGGAGGTGGCCCCCAAAACAAAAATATTTTTTAGTCCGCCTAATAGATTAACAAATCACAACAATTAACAGAGAGAGAATTAGTAGATTTTTCATATGTTTGTGTGTCATTCTTTCTTGCAGACCCTTAGCTGCAGCTGTGACTAAAAATCCAAACTATGGAAAAAAGATGGTTCAGGGCCTGCTATCCTCAAAGGAAATAACTGTTCAGCGACAAAGATTACGTGATTCGCTTCATAGGGTTCATCCAGAAGGTGAGAAGTGGCTTTTGTCTAAAATCACCTAGGCTGATTTATCTGAAGTGTGACCCACCAACAATATTATTTAATCTGTGTGCCAACAGTTTAAGAAGGTTGTGAATGTGAAATTGATTCATTGAAACTAAAATGGTCTAATTTTAGTAGATGATAGCATCCTATATACAATATATTCACTGAACAAAATAAACATAGATCAGTCACAGGGCTATCTTAATTAATATGCCATCATTTGGAACTCAATGGCAGTTTTCATTTGTTGATTCTTGTCAGTCACTGTATGAGCATTTTAACATGCACCTAATAATCTGTCTAATACCATTTCAACGTGGCTTGTGTGCTATTCATGATTTGTGCAGAAAAAAAACCTGCCAGTTCTATTGGGTTGTTTCCCTGCCCCATGCAACAGGTTTAATCTCATATGCTTGTAAAGAAATTTCATGCAAACTGGTAACAGTAACCACCACCAGTTCAGTTACCAATTGTATTACATATATGTGACAAATTTTGAGATGGCATACAGTATATGGCACCCAGTCAATACATGGAATTGTGATTACTTCATAAACTCATAAGGTAAATACATTGTGAAAGTGGCAAACATTTGAATCTACCCGGTCAATTGTAACAGGTATGTAGCTAGAATGCCTAGTCCTGCTTTCAAGAAACTGGTTTAACATGTATTTATAAAAAACCCTTAGATAAACAGGTATAATGTTGAGGGTTTCCGCAAGGATTGCTAAAAGGCGGGGGGGGGGGACCAAAAGGGGGCCACCCCCAAGAAAATAATTTAAAAAAAATAAAAAAATTGGTCTTTTTGCTACTACTGACGTCCAACACTGTCAATTGCAATAGTACAACATCATTTTATGTTAAAGAAGTGAAAATTTACGCCTAATTTGGGTATTCACGATTCCGAATCCCTCCCAAATTGTCCAAATTTACCCCCGTTTTATTTATTTCATTTATATTTTAGAATATCATGAATGAGTTGAAACAATATGATTTCAGAAAACTTAAACTTAGGAAAAAAAGGGGGATTATACCTCCCTTAATTTCATTACGGGGGACAAATCCCCCTCCCCCTGGCGGAAACCCTGATGTTAAAGCAAAGGATCAGCTAAAACGTTAACCAACTTGGTCAAGGTACCTGAGTAAGATATATACACACATGAGCTCATTTGAAGTTTCTCAATTCAGACACATAACAAAGTATGAGGTCAATTGAAGTTTCTCTCATGAAGTTATTTGTTTATATCTGACCTGTAAAGACCCCTGCTGACCTCCATGTCTAACTGACTGACTTTCCTGACCCCACACAACCTTTTCCCTGAAGTAAATAACAACCTCTTTCTCTACATGCTACCTCTGTACACGAAGTATAACAATCATCTGCCACATCAAATTTGAGTTACAGAGAAATGAGCAAATCGTCACACATGTGCACACACACATGCAAAAGCCTTTTCAAGGAGCCCAGAAACAATCCCCTTATTACTCTGAGTGGATGGCGAGAAGAAACCCAACCAAAAGCACTGTCTTATTAGTTCATACTGAATTTCCTGAATGACAGAGGGGGATAATAAATCCAACCAACAGAGATGGTGACGAATCAATTAACATTTACATTAATTGCTCCTTTGATCTAAGCACTGGAAAATTTGTGGGTCAGATAAAGAAAGCGAATGTTGTGTTGGAACCCTAAGTGTAATTACAGAAAACATATAATTCTTACATGCTATGGTGATTGTTCTCATGTTTTACCTCATATGAACCTTGCAACATATGTGACCAAGTATGATCAACACATACCACCAGGTATGAGCTTAATTAAGGTTCCCCAATAAAGTTGTGATATTTTTTCCTGTCAAGTAATTCAGTGTTATCTATACATCTATATTCTTATTAATATATTTGACCTCAAGTGACCCCCGCTGACCTCCAGGTTACCTCAACATTTTCAACTAAGTGTGATCAAATACATACCAAGTATGAGCTCAATTGATGCTCACCCCATGAAGTTATAGAGGTTAAAGAGTTTTTACTACTGGCCATCTCCTGACCCCATGTAACCTTTCCCCTCTATCAAACAGCAGCCTCTGTCTCAATGTGATACATCTGTATGACATTAGTATGACATTCATCCACCAATTTGTTATTCAGTTATCCAGCAGGAACAAAAGCGTTACACACATGGGTGTGACTGAGTAAGTGTCTAACATATGATAGGTGCATGGTACTGTAGCTGATGTCATATCACTTTAGGATTGAGAGGTTGCTGTTAATTTGTTAATATCAACATATATATCAAGCCTGTTTTTTTTTTCTGAGATGGCGGTTTGTCGTCCACGGAGGCATAGATGGGTTCAGCAGAATACCTGTATTCATAAGTTGTTCATCAAACAACAAGGCGGAAACGATGCTGGCGGCATTCAAAAGAGGGGTTTTAGACTTTGGATTGCCATCTTAAGTTCGCTCCGATAAGGGAGAGGAGAACGTTCTGGTTTGTGATTTGATGATGGCACATCCTCTGCGTGGTGAAAATTCAAACCCATTCATCACTGGACGTAGTGTCCACAATCAAAGAATTGAGCGTCTGTGGCGAGATGTTTACAGGGTAAGACCAATAGGTTTCTTCACCATAGTGTTGAGTCGATCACCATTGGCCTCCCTCTGATTAATTAATGTGTGTAGTGGTTATGAACAAGGTGTGTGGCATGGTGGCAGAGCATCTGGCTTTTCATTTGGGAGACCGAGTGTGCATTACATGGGCCGGATCACACTAACAGACTGTAAGATTTTTACACAGCAGAGGTAGTGCCAGTGCCAATCATTGTAGTATTCATTCTCCTCCTGGTTTCCCTTGTTGGCTCTCAGTCTGTAAGGCATACTTTCCATAATTGAATACATATATCGACCATGAGGCACATTCATGTTGTCACTATGCCAAAAGACTGAGGTTTGAACATAGGCAATTTGCTGCCTTGGTTTCATATTGAATTGCATCGTCAGTATTCATGCACACTTCAAACAGAGCTTTCAACCGCACCTCAAGGGCGATGGTACCTGTAGGATGTTCATGAATTAATGTCAAAGGTCATGAAGAGGTAATTTTTTTCCATTTTATGAAAACAGTCAAGGTGCCTTTTCTGCTTCATGTCAAGTTTGGTTTTCTTTGGTCAATATTGTCAGTAATCAATGGCACATATGAAGACATTGAAATGTCTAGGTCAAAGGCCATCTAGTTGTCATCTTAGGGTTTTGATATTTTTGGTTCCTTGAAAAGGAACCTATGTAGTTCCATTTTGTATGCATGTGTGGATGTGTGACGCTCTGGTTATTGCTGGATAACTGAAAAAGGAAGTGGTGGATGATCGTCATACTTGGCGTACAGATGTATCGTGTTTTGGGGAGAGATGAAAGGTCGTATGGGGTACAAAAGGTCAAATAGTGAAAATCTGTCAACCTCCATTACTTGGCTTGGTGATCATACAGTTGAAAATGTCCAGGTTAAACGGAGGTGAGCGGAGGTCATATGAGGTCACAAATGAGATAAAACACTATCACTTGATGAAAGAAACTTTAATTAAGTTCACAGCTGGTATGTGTGTTCACCAGACTCATACAAACATATTGAGGTCACCAGGGGTGATTTTGAGGTCACAAATGAGAAACACATAACTCGATGGGAGAAGCTTCAATCAAGCTGTTAGTTGGTATGTGTGTTGGCCATACTTAGTAAAATATGTGGAGGTCACAAATGAGATAAAAACACTATTCCTTGATGGGAGAAACTTCAATTGAGCTCACAGTTGATATGTGTTTTCATCAGACTTATACAAACATGAGATCAGTGGAGGTCATCAGCGGTATAGTAGTTGAGGTCAAGTTAAGAACAGAGTGGTCTATCATACTTAGTTAAAAATAATTAGTTCATGTGGAGGTGAACTGAATGTGGAGTTCAACACGGGTCATAGGACGAAGTAAATAAGTAGGTGACCTCAGCATATATTGCGGATATTCGGCGACAAGCGAAAGCCTCATTAATTAAGGGTAATTGCATATCACACCCTGAAAAAGTGAATATACTTGCCTGTTAATAAAGCTAATTAAAAAACCTACTTAAGTGAGTGCCCTAGCTGCTTCTATACTGATCGGGTGAAGGAACCTTAGTGCCCTTGGGCTCTTGTTTTATAATAACCCAAGTCATGCATAATCAGCTAAGGTAATAAGCCAGTTCAGAGTTACAATTGCGCATGCCCAGAAAGAAAACATGCACTGACATGAGTTTAAAGAAGACCATCACTCATAGTGTTATTTACTGTTGCAGTTTTCACTGAAACCGTCAGAACTCTCTGAAAACTTAACTAATTCGCTCCATTCTTTGATCATTTTATTGTTCTAGGTATGTGAAATTCCATGTTAGCAGGATAAGCAGTTTTGTTCGAGTCAGCTTTGAAAAAAAATCCTTGTGCACTGTTCGTATTGTGCGTGTCTGTGTTTATACTCTGGTGACCTCTGATATCATATCATTATAATATGCTTATAATATCATTAACTCTAACTCTGAACTGGCTTATTAGCAGAATAATCACATCAACCTACAAAATCTCCATTACCCATGGATGACCTTTCATCTGAAATTTCTGAACAGCCTTTATGAACCTTTGGCCAACGCCACTAAGCGGGCATTCACATATCCCTAAGCTCTTTTTGTATGGTGTCATTTAAAGAGTTGTCAGGCAAAGATTTCAAGACACTATATAACCCCCCTTAAAAAATAATGTTACTGATATTTCAACAGGAGATTACAATGTGGCTAATGCAGTGGTATGCTGTTGGTCAATCATATGTGATGTATTCAAATAGATGTAAAAGTGCCCCTGTAGACTAGGGGTGATAGAATAGGTGGCTTACACTATGTGTTTGTTTGTCATTAAAGACCAAGTGACATGAAAACATGACTTCAGTTATTCTAGTACCAATATATTGAGTACATTGAGGAAATCCAAAATCCAGACCGTACCGATCGATACGTTTATAAAAATAAGACAACACATCTGCTATCGTGCAACATATCTTGTGACGTGGAGGGGGGAACAGCAGGAACCGGTCTAATACAAAATCAGTGGAAAATATATACTTTTTAAATCCCTGTAAGAAACGATTAAAGACCTGGATCTGAATAAAAACGGACAAAATTGTGCAAAAGATATGAAAGAAGAATTTCATTCACTTCTTTTGTGAATACTACCTTCCGTCTTTCTCCTATCATGGTATAAAGTAGCAGCATTCACTGTGTAGAGTATATGTGAGCTGCCTTTGCATCATTCCCCCCATGACGTGTCAATGAAGGTGAAATTCTTTAGTAGTAAATTGAAATAACTCAACAAGGCAACATGCGTGCAGGGTTTTGAAATATCCTCTTTTCATCTGTGCCAGTTTAAAGACAATCTTCTGCGCATGTTGCTTGACCTTTAAACACTAAATAATTTGCTCAATCTAAAACATTCCTGGGATACAAGGCGTTTGATTCATACTATCACGCATAAAAAAATGTGAATTCCCATAGCCCTCCTTAGTTCCTATGTTTGATGTTGACATTGTACAATTCTAATATTCTTTCTTTACAGGGGTGTGTAGGCACCTATTATAACCTCTTTAGCAAGATGGAAACTGCGGGACAACTGGACATCACAGACGACATTGATATTGCAGCTTTGCACATGGTGTTCCTTTCGATCATAAATGATCATTTGGAGAGCTTCCAGAGAAGGTACTTACAGCACAAAATAAGAACGGAAAAGAACAGAACCCCACTACAACTATACCACATGGCAATAGAGGGTGGACACCATGTGGATTTCATAACTGAGGTTATTATGTAGGGGTCTGCCCGATATTCATAAGGTCCGCTATTCATAAGGGTCATTGTTCATAAGGTTCGTTATTGATAACGTGCATATTTTCCATAAAAAGGTTCGCTATTCATAATTGAAATAAAGGTTCGTTGTTCATAATAAAAAGGGATCATAATTCATAAGGTCCGGTATTCATAATCGGCAAAACGGTTCGATATCCATAATATACAAAAAGGTTCGTTCTTCATAATAAGACTAAGGGTTCGATATTCATAATAGAGCAAAGGGTTCGTAATCCATAATATACAAAAAGGTTCGTTATGCATAATAGGAGAAAAGGTCCGATATTCATAATGGAGCAAAGGGTCCGTAATCCATAATGGGAAAAAGGTTCGTTATTCATAATCACTGAGGAGAGAAGTGCGATATTCATACAAGTGTAAAAGGCTAGGCCTATTATGAATAACCAACTTTTTTCCACTATGGATAACGGACCCTTTGCTCCATTATGAATATCGAACCCCTTTTCCTATTATCAACAACGAACCCTTTTACCAATTATGAAGAACGAACCTTGTGAACAATGAACCTTTTTGCTCATTATGAATAGCGAACCTTATGAACAATGAACCTTATGGATAATGACCCTTATGAACAATGAACCTTATGAATATAGAACCTTATGGATATCGGGCTGTCACCATTCTGTAATATGTGTCTCATTATGTCAGTGTTTCAGTATGTCTTGTTATGTATGTTCTGGCTATCAAAATAAATAATCACGGTTTATGTTCACTGTGGACTAAGGATTCTCGTGTGGTGGATTTTCACCAAACTTAATTGGTCACAGTAATCCCTGGACTAGGGGATATCAGAGGTGTTAAGGTCACTTTTTATTTAGGGGTTGTTTTTGGCCTTTTTCCTTAATTCTTAAAAATGCTTTTTCTCTATATAGATTAAACTGGCTGATTTCGAAAGTCACTTATATTTATCATTGACCAACGGCATATATGGGGTGTTTAGGAATTTGAAGTCACTGGTCATTAAAAGACCATTTCTGGTTATTCCCTTACTTTTTAAGTGTTATTAAACATTCTTATGACTTTACAGAACAATATTTTCTTCATGGTTTAGTGGATAATGCCGGTGGTAACTTTGTGCTAGTTTACATCAAGTGAGGGTCAGTCATTGGTAATCAGATGTCAAAGGCCATCTAAGGGTCATCCTGGATCATTCTTAAAGAAAATTGTATGTTTATTCTCCAACTAGATGCATGCATATAGTTGAATGTTCACCAAAAATGATTAGTGGTTAGTTCATATTATGTGACGAGGCAATGTGAGACTTGAGGTCAAGGGTTTAAGTTCACAGGTCATCTAGGGTTCATTTGTGTCACTAAGTGAAAATACATAAAATGTTTCTACAAATTCAATCGGATGATTGTAAAAGTCGGTCACAATTATAAGTGACTATTGAACATTTGGGGTGTTCCAGGATTTGTGGTCAAAGGTAGGGTTGGGCAGTATCAGGAATTTTCAGAATCGGTATTCTTGACCGCATAGTACCGGTATCGGTACCAGTACCTGTACTCTTGCCCACTAACAGTAGCATCGCCGATCGCTGACACAAAATGGAACAAATGCACTCCTCGGGACTGGAGAAGTAACACCTGAACAAATGATGCAATATTTTAAGTGTCCTATAGGTGGCAAGATTGGGACAAGCTCCCCATGCAGCAAACATGGTCCATTTGGTATGAGCTACTGCACCAAGTCACTATATAACACATTTGTGTGTTATGTGTTGTTAACTTCTATTTAACTACGTACCTGGTTCAGTACTGTCACAACTGATTGGTCAGTGATGCATAGATACAATAAAAGAAGCACATTGTATGCAAACATGTTATTAAGCATATATATTAAAAGAAGAAATTTCCAGAAGTATTACATGGTGTTAATGTCACCTCCTGATGAGTGACAAGCAGATGCTCTTCCACAAGTTGCACTTTTTAGTTTAGCTTGGGGGGATGGTGTGGAAGGAGTATAAAACTTACCAAGGAATTCATGCCTTTATATAATTGTGTATTTATTATTGTTTTGTACTTTGATATATAGGAAGAAATAGAGCTTTTTCAGCAACAACACATTAATGCTGGAGCCCAAGCAGTTAATGTTCCTGCTTGCATTCAATTAACAAGGGACCAAAAAGAGGCTTATGACAGAGAGTTCAGCTTGGATGTATCTGAGCTGCAGAGTGAAGAGGATCAGGTGGCATATTTCATTGCAGCTAACAACTTTGTGCACGGTCATCTCAACCCATAAGCAGACACTGTTATCACAAATATGAGGATTTTACCAATTGGGGCGTAGCCTTCGTGGAGCCAGTAGATGATTCGAGTGGGGGGGGGGGGGGCTGCAATTTTGTGCACTGGCTCACAGCAAGAGCGTATGCAGATGTTTACTCAACAAGTCACAACCATGCCTTACTTGCTCCTTTTGTGTGCAAACAATTCTGTTTCAATTCAATTGCTGTTTATTTGCAGGTCAAAATAATAAAAGGCACTGGAGGAATTAAACATTATAAATTTAGTGTTTATTCTGTTATGTTTATTAATCAATAACAATCACTAGATAATGTCAAATATTGAGCAGGCAAAATCATGCCAGCCTGAAAACAAGGGTATACATTATACAAATATCACCTAACATTATTTACAGGATAGATCTATGCAGCCCTCTATATCTTATTTAAAAATAATCTGTTAAAGACATATACTGTGTTTGTGCTGTGCTATATAGTAACACCACAATTGCTGATGCATGTCCTTCATGCTTGGGTACAGACCATAATTTTGCAAACTGCTCTGTTATCTGATGTTTTTTATTTTAAAGAATACTGGTATCCTGGAATTCAAACTGTATATTCCTGTTTGGGACATACACGTGGGGTGTTTACATTACTTATATTCATGACATATTAAATGATCAATACTTTAATACTTGTTTTAAGAGGTCCTGTACATGAGCACATTGACTAGATTCCGAGATGTATTTACGAATCGCTCAAGTTTTTAGACAGCAGTGCTACTAGTAGTAGGCTACATAGACTACATGTAGATCCGGCATGTACAACCATACTGCTAAATCGTGTTTATGCAAGATGCTGAAGGGCCACATTCAGGCAGAAAATGACTGAGGGAGGTTTTAAACAAGATCCTGAGAAGGGAAGCTGTTTACCTGTGAATAGTGACATTGTCAGCTATGCTGGGTAAGCTATTGTGATCTGCCACGTCATTCTATCTATCAATCCAGTCTGTCAATAACTGCTTTTATAAGCTAGATCATAGTTGCACATGCTCACAATGAAAATGGGCAGTGGGAACACATGCTATGATTCCCCATAGAGTATGCGGTATTGAAAAACAGTAAATATTACTCTTGTCCTCACTGTAACCATAAACATAAATCATGCATTATGTACTGCCATGTAGTTTGTGCCAATGGTATTATTTTGATAAGCCTTGAATATTATACACAATTTTATGTATCGCTCTTTACATGATAGACTTGAATCATAAACATATTATATAAAACAAAAATAATCTCACAATAACTGCAGGGTAGTTTCGCCTTATTCTCTTCCTATGTATAATGTTAATAATTATAAGTTTAATTGATTCAGAGAAAGATTCTACCTGATGCCTCCTTACCTCCACACAATGACTCATTCTTTCCATTAAATTGGTCTATATGATTCCAAATGTATACTGTATGGGATGTAACAGACTTTGTATGTGAGTGAACAGAGGGTGCATTAATTGTCTTGACTGAGCTAGTAGATCGTGGCACAGTGAAAAAATAATGCATATATAGTGCTTACATAAAAACAAACTTAGATCACTTTACATAATAATACAGATGAAATGCTCCTGCACAAGAAAACATAGAGAAAGAGATCTTTCCCAAAATTAATGAGTGTTGCAGCGAATTTTGCAGCTAGCCGAGGAGCACAAATTTTGTTCCACTGATTGTTTGCATTTCAAGTCACAACCCAGCGACTGGTGCAACATACTGTATTGATTATACATAATACATACTATAATATGAGAATGGTCAGACCTTTTGTGTTGTTGATCTCTTGCGCTGCTGAGTGATTACGAGCAATATAGACTTAGCCCACTCCTCATGAATATTACAGAGATGCAATACATCATTGTTCTCCTCTTTCTGCCAATGCCACCAAACAAAGTTAACAAAATCAGACTGAAGGTCGTCTCGTTATGGACATTTCAAGAGATTGTGTCTAAGCCCTGCCCACTCATGAATATTAATCGGATTGGTACCAAAGATAATAAAGACCATCTACTTCTTATTGGTAATCTACCACCCAAGTGCGAAAGCAGCTGTACCTTGCACTATTGACATTCCACAAGCCCAGGCATTACACACACACACACACCCACACACACACATGCACACACACACTTGCGTGACTGCGTAGATTCCTTTTGCCTCTGGCAAGGGATAACAAAAGTCCACTTTTGTATATTTACTGTCCTTTGTTATTCCTGTTTTTTTTTTAATTTTTTTTTTAGCATTTATATAGTCATTTCCCCTTATTTTAAGCTACGGCCTGTCCTAAACCTTGAGTAGATCTACAAGTAGTTATAGTATGCTTCACCAATATTCTATGTTTATTGTTTCATGAGTTTGGCAACCCAGCTGACTACGGCCTATTATGAATAGATGTGAAGTGCATTTCGATCTGTAAGCACTGTCACGATATCCCGTTTTGTTAAGGGATTGAAGTCCTGTTTGAAATATATATGTTTCAGATCTACAGCTGTGACTATTTATTTTAACGCCAGAATTGGTTCGTTTTAAACTTCATTCAGCGACAATTTTATAAGTTTATTGCGACTATGCCAACAAGTTGGTCCGCGGAAACTTTAAATATGGGGTGAAGTGTTGAAGGAGTATCAAATTCAGCATGTAAATGTCATCATTGATACTGCAATGTCAGTCACCCAGTATAAAAATGCATAGCAATATGTTAGGTATATGAAATGAAGAAGATCAGGGGCCCTTATAAATTTCCTTATATTTTGGGAGCAACTAAATTATTCCAATTTTTTTTAAATAGCTACCTCTGCAGATAATAATACGACCATCTACAGGTCGGGGAATTGTGACAGGTCAACACCACCTTGTTATACCATTCTACCAATGTTGTGCTGGACTTTCATTATTTCTTAAGGATTTCTTCATTTCTACCCCTCAGGTGTCCTGCTGGCGCCCACAACGTGGTCACCTGGGCTAAGGGGGGTAACAAATATACCAACATTTAAAGCTTTCCAAACCATGGGGAGCACAGAATTGCCTCAATCATAAGATCACAAAACTGACTCTCATCTGTCACCCCCCTGGGAAGAGAAAGCTCCATGCCACACGTCGAGGAGGTGGGGTAGTTTTTGTTGCCAGGTATTGGTGTGAAGAAACTGATGTCAGTATACTTGGAGAAGCCAAGTGGAGGTATGTTGTCTGCACCAGTGGTAAAGAGCAGTATGTGGTGCAGCTCTAGTGTAACATCGTTACTTCTGCATTCCCCGGCTGTGAAAATAGGAACAACAAATTGTTTTGTTATCATGGATTGTTTCATCAAGACAATTAGCATTATGGTTTACTCATAGGACAGTGGAGACACTAACAATGTGATCAATGATTAGGACAGTTTATTGTATAACCGCTCATATGCCTGTGGCTGTGTGCTTCACAATTAAGGGCAACCACTGTTTTTAGCTTCAAAACTATTTTGATAAACCAAAAATTCGAGTAAAGTGAATCAACTTGGTGTGTACTTTGTGGAAAATTAATATGGCACAAATCATGTTTAACAGATATTATCTGGTCTGGCAGATTAAAGTGCTAAGCAGCAAGGAGGCCTGGGGTGTTCTTTCTGACTTGTCTTATGGTTGTTACGTCTGTAAACATTTATCCCCTAATATGTATTGCGCTGTTGAGCACATCATTTGCATGCCCATACGTAGAATATGTTGCAGATAGTATAGATGTTACTCTTGTAGACAGTGTGATTTCTGGAAACCATTTGTTGTGCTGGATTTACCTTCTCCTACTCCTAGTGGTCCCAGTCTCTTAGCAAAACAGTTCATATACCACCAACAACTGCTCAAGTCACCAAACCCTGGTCTGTATATAGTTAGCAGAGCTGGTATCTACTGCAAATGAGCTTGTTGGATGTTTAGAAGTACTATCTCACCTTCACACTGCCGAATGAACTGCTCCCAGCAAAAGATTGTTTTCTTCTGCCTCACGAACTGTTGCCTTGTCAGACCACTAAACCTAAAACAAACACTTGACTTTAGCGAGAGTAAGGACAGTTCTGTACTTGGCAAGGAACAGCTGTCTGATGGTACTCGGTTCTTTCTGGATTAGTTGCCAAAAATTTTAAACACTGTCCATGCCCTCTTTAAATTGGTGGATTTCAGTCATGCATCTTAATTCTGCATGAAAAAAGGAAAAAATAAAGTTGAAATATCTGACGGGTAACTACAAAAGAGAACATGATACATACGATAATCTCACACAATTATGTTTTAAAATACATATCCTAAATGCAAAGAAAATATTACAAGAATTTATTTATACCAAGGAAGTATTAACCTGTCAGTCAATCTAGGATTAATTAAAATAGTCACCACAATATAGGCATGAAATCTCAATGAGAGTTGACATTGGGTTGGAAATTTCAAGCATATTTTATGTGCAAAAACTGAAAAGTGCATTTACAGCCCCAAGAGACCTGGGGTATCAAGGACTAAGTTTGGCCACGGTCTTGCTGTACGTATATGTGCAAATGCATATGGCATGCCTAGCCTGCCAAGAGTCCACCAACAACATATGTCTGACTAACTTACATGCGACTACAAAGAGTGTGAATGTTTCATCCTCCACCAGCACGCTTTGTCTGGAAGAGACAGGCACCTATGTAGGCAGCCGGTTTTGGGATATACTTCATGTAGCGGACCTCAATGCTAATTCAGATATAACATATATATATATTATATTAATTATATTTATTATACACAACATATATATATAAATATATATATATATTAATTAGCATATATAATGTCGCATATACTTCATGTCCGCTACATGAAGTATATCCCGGTTTTGTCCCTGAGCGGTAGAGCTAGGGGGCCAACCATGTCATGGCAGGAGCTAAAAATTACAGTTTGTATGTACTATAATTATTTTGTATTGCAGTGGGTTCGGGAGCAAGGCAGATCTGTAGCATGTTCCCCCCCCCCCTCCCCTCTCCCACAGCCCAATTCTATCTACGGTCATACTGTACTTGTACAAAATATGTTGTCTTAGTAGTTCTTGCACTGTTTGCTCCTTCTGCTGCTTGGTGAGCTGGTAAATATTTGAGCAACCGTTGTTAGCTGCCCAGTTGCCAACATTATCAGATACCTCATCTAACATCTTCTGGGTTGTGCAGTCATGAATCTGTGTAGGTGAAATATCTATCATTTAGTTATTTAGGGTAATATTTACTAAATATTAACAATGACGATTTGTCTTTAATAGGCCTTTTCCACACACTGCTGGATGTCCTGTTCTATCTGACGTTTGTTAGAGTCCTACATGGCTGTCAAGGTAGAATACTTATTTGCTGCATATTTGCACCCTTTACTGTCTACGAAGACCAGTAGATTACCTTTGACCTCAAATTCTCAAACACCCCAAATGTACTGGTCATAACGACACAATCTCAGCAAGATGAATATAACTGACCATTGGATGACCTTTAACCCCATATTCCTTAATACTCCATACACACCACTGGTTCATCATGCTACTGCATGAATACATCATCCCATTCACCAGTTGGATAAGCTTTTTGGCCACTTGGTGGCATAGCAAGCCTTTTTAGGCATTAGGATGGGGTAGGGGAAGGGGAGTGACTAAAATTTGTGATTTCAAACATTTTGGTAAAACATTTTCTCAGTCACTCACTCAGAGTGCTAATCAGGAAACAGGTGAGAAACTGAGCATTACTACCTGTACATAATTACCTGTGCAAATAAAATATCTAGAAGTAGCAATTACACAAAATGTGATTGTGTAATTTTACCAACGGCAGGTGCATACTTTCGAGATGAATTAATGACTACCAAACGTATAAGAATAGATATAAACAAAGTATGAATTCGTGACTGATTCTTCGAAGAGTTTTTGGACCTTACCAGCTTGCTAACCTAAGCTTAAAGCCTACAACTTCACTGCTAAATATATGCAGCTCAAATACATGTACACTTAAATGTTCCGGTCAAGCGCTTTGAACAGTGCCAACTTTATCCATCTACTCAACAACAACAATGAATACAAGTAAGTCCTCCACTCGGGGACAGACAAAGGATCAGCAGCTTGTTTCAACTGTCATTGAAAAAGTCTTGAAAAGCCCAGAAATCAAGAATATGCTCCAAAACTGTGTTAAGGCGGCACTAGATGTAAATTTTTACGCCCTTGGGTGTTCTTTTGTTCAAGGCACCTTACAAGGCATGTAACACAGGTGAGTATAACCACATGTATGTTAAAATAACCCAATTCACCCTACTGATTTATGATAGATTGTGAAGTGTTCCCATTTAAATTATACCTGTCAAAGCACTTTCAGAACCCCTATAGGAAGGCACCTTATACATACTCAGACATACAATTATTCTGGACTGCTTCTTTACGAGGTGTCGCATTACAGCTAGTGTACTATTACACAGCAGTACATGCTTCGGACTGTGCCAAATCACTGGTACACTGTGCTATAGTGACATATATACTGAGTGAGTACTTCTCATCAGCAAACACACCAACACAACCAATAATATATGAACCTTGTGGCTCAGCTAGTAATTACCATCTGTATATTTCGGAGTGCCTCCTCATCTGGAATGTCCGCGATTTTCATGGAGTTGTTCACCCTGACCCCACACATCATGTGAAACAGGTAAGGATGAAATGCCTGCAAACCTGGGCCATCATGCAGCAGACTCCAGGCAATTGCCTGTCCAGCAAGCTTGTAGATCCCTTTCTCCAGCATGGCAATGTTATGACTAAAATAAAGGCAACGTGGGTCTCCTTCCAATATTCCAACGAGTGGGAGCTGTTGCAGGAGAAGTCTGTATAAATGAAAGTTGCATTTAAGTCAAATTGTGTCGAACATATGCAGTCTAATGTTTACTTCGCCATTAGATATTTTTTTACCTGTCAAAACAAAAGCAAGCATGGCATGGCCAATTTTGTATGTTATAAAACCATAAGTCATTACATTTGCATTGACACAAGACTATCAGGCTAGTGAGGCTTCAGTCCAAATGCTGCTCCCTCATTCAAGTGGCAAAGCCATATGACACTGCAAACCAATATAACCTAGTTGTGCTAATCAATTAAACATATATGCATGTAGCACAGATAATTGGTGGGATTTCATGCATGGAGCTGCAGCACCATTAGTTCCAAATGCACAACATTCTTGCATTTCCAGACACCAAAGGGGTGGATTTGTTTACAGTCTTGTGTCTGGATATTGCTGTTGCAAATAAATAATAGTCAGCCAGGAGATCGAAATTCAGGAGTGACAGAGTATATAGACATACCTGAAAAACTCTCTTTTTGGGCCCCCAAGGTCTGCAGCCTCTTCGCCTGAGAAATGGACATCAGGGTCCCTTAAGAACGATACATCTGTGTCGTTGTGTGATGTAAAAAATATCACATTATCATTCTATTATAATTGTGTACTTGTTTGATGTAAACAATATTCCTGAACATGTCCCCTATGAGACCATTTGTCAATTATTCTGACAATTTTTATAATCACCCATGAGTTTCTCATATTTCCATGAAATGTCTGAAAATGGCCTTGATCCCTGAACTCTATCCACATGATTGCATAATAGGGCCTAAAAGTGATTCAAAAAATACCATTGAACAATATTGATTTTAATTAATTGGAAAGTGCAGGGAAAAAAACATATAATTTTTTTTTAAACATGCAAAACAGCTAGAATGAAGCGTTTCAGGCAGAAAATTAACGCTAGATGACCTATTATTACATACCTCCAATATGTGAACATGAAACATTGGTCGATGATAGTGTTGACAACATTATGGTCGTTCACAATTCAGTCTGTAAGAAGAGCATTTTGTGTGTCCTTTTCCAAAATATGAAAATGGCCAAAAATGATTTGAAATTCCTGAACAGCCTGTATGGACCACTGATCAATGATAATTGTAACCAACCTTCATGACCATCCAATATCATAAATGGCACTTCTTTTAACCCAAAAACCCCCAAAAAACATGTCAATTGCATAAACACTCACTTCACGTGAACCACTGGTCAAAGATAATGTTGACCAACATAAACTTGAGTCTGTATGAGACACATTTTACATGGTCTATCCCAAATTATGCAACGTGTCTAAAAATGACTGTTATATGACATTTGACCTAAACACCCTATATGGATCACTGTCAGTGTTAATTGTGACCAGCAGCCATAATCGTCTAATTTAATCTGTATGGGGAAAAGCATTTTTGGGCAGTCCACAAGATTGCCACAAATGACCCCTATATAGATTACCTCCACTTCCAAAATACTACAGATGCGTATACTTACTTTGTCACTGTGACCTACCGGACCTATGACCGTTGTGTGCATGATGCTCCGTAGATATGCCAACGGAGTAGGGAAAACAATCCAGTGCCCCAGAACTGGAAAAAAAGGCTGTGGGCGCCGCTAGTTAAACCAGAAGGTTATACGAAATGAGGCGTTAAACTCCATCTAAAACCTAAAGCCTTTGTCACTGTGACTGAGTTTCATCAAAATTGGTCCATGTACGCACTTTGAAACTAATTGTTAGCAAAGATAGTGATATAGATAGTCGGACATGCAGAGTGATAGATGCCCCATGATAAAAAATAGCTCCCACCATACTGGCATGAGCAAAAATTAAGCTGCACAGTTCAGAATATGGGAATGACAAGATGTCTTCTAAAAATTAATCAATTTTCGCAGGAGGAATCCCATTTCTTCAACTGCAGTGTGCATATAGTAGTTTCAGGTTTCCTGGGCATAATCAAATGAATGTAGCAATGAACTAGAAAAGAATAAACATTGTGGATAATAAAAATGACTGCCCAACTGTACATGTGTTGAACATCACCGAAGGTGGTCTGTACTTTCACACTTTTCAGCAGGTGCACCAATACACCCAAATATTATTACCTGTCGTCCTCTAGGCTCAACAAGCTCTCATTGAGGATATGAGTGCTGACTTCATCATCGCTGATGTCGTCCTCGAGGTTCACATAATCAGCTGTGTACCTGCAATGGGAAGTAGCAGTTCTGCATTAACATGTACATTGTGTCTCAATATTCCAATCAAGTGCGATGACGTCTAATGGAATCTGTCTACACAAAAATGACCTTAAAGTGAACGTTCTTGCATATTTTACAAGTGTCATTCATCT
The DNA here is from genome assembly GCA_000934455.1 of Apostichopus parvimensis. Taxonomy (NCBI): domain Eukaryota; kingdom Metazoa; phylum Echinodermata; class Holothuroidea; order Aspidochirotida; family Stichopodidae; genus Apostichopus; species Apostichopus parvimensis. Next base: position 298,709 of record KN882256.1, read on the forward strand.
CCCATGTATATGTTGTTTTAGTTTTCATGCTAGGATATAAACCTAAAGCACTAACACAAAGCCAGCAACCAATAGAACTGACACTGATTTATATGGATTGATCCTTTTTGTCATGGGTTATTTGAGTAGTCTGTATGTTATACCGTTATAAAAATGACAAGGGTTGCTTGGGATATAGTAATTTTGATCAACTTTCAGAATATGCCAGTTGTAACTTTTAGTTGTTGGAAACTGCTGTTGGGTGTTGTCTGGGAAAGCAGGAAAAATAAGATATTAGGTATGCATTTATTGATATAAATAACATGCAATAAAATGAAACGTAACTGGCAATGAATTGCCTGTGTGGGCGAGGTATGTTGGGGCAACACAATTTTAGGTCTCATAGGATATGATTGATTGAATAATTTATAATGAATGACACAGAAACAAGAACATGCTGAGCATTGTCTTTAAGTTGTGAAACAATTAACACAAGTCATACCATTTAGTGGCCTCCTACAACCTTTTAGTTGCCCATGACTTGTCCTTGCTGCCTATCAACCAACACACCTTGGAAGCTGTTTCAACCAAGTGAAGTGAAGAGTGGTAGTAATTAAGAAACAAACTATCACCATATCATTATGCAGCGAAAATGGGACCATTAGATTGTGTAACATGTGAACATGTATAAAGTTATTGATTGACCTTATAGAGAGTAATCTGGTGATTGTCATGATATGACAACATTTCACAGCTTTTTATTTTTAAACAAGAGCCGAGGGCTACGTGATTCCTTGCCTTTGGTACAAAATCATGAGATAAATGAAAGGTCAATTAATTAGTCCTCAAAATAATATACTGATTACGACTAACATATATGCCTATATCTGTTAATTGGTTTGCCATCTTAGATTGATCCCTCCCTGTCCAAAAAAAAGAAATTGAAATATGGTGGAAAAATGTAGGCCTAATAAAATGTTTAAATTTTGTCTTAATCCTAAGCTGCTGTCAGAGCTATATTTTTTTTCCTCTTAATGTGATGTTTTAATCATTCAGTCCATACTCATAACACTCATTAGTTTTGGGCTAGGACTACACACATTCGAGATTTGGACGCAATTTCCTGATATCTGTGATGACGCAAAACAAGTTTGGAATAGACCTAGACTAGGCCTAACGTTAGTAATATTACCCTAGGCTAGTATTTATATCACCCACAACGGCCCTACTACTAATACAGGCCTAGGCATAACTTAGACCTAGGCTACTGAGTACTGTGCTGTATAACAGACTATCGGACCCCCGGACAGGGTGCGTGAAAGGTATCGAGGTGTGTCAACTATTAGTGTAACATGACGCACCCCTGAATCAGTAACATGACGCACCAATCGCTGATTTTGACTTAGGCCCACCTTTGAAGACAAATTTGACGCACTCATCGACAGAATTTGACTTACCAAGGTGACGCACATATTCCACTATCTATTGTAGGGTCATGGATTTTGCGCGATCACGTAAATTACCATGCACGGAATCACTGGAAAAGTCACGGACGGAATTGTACGGAAAGTAAGTTTGCAATTACACGCAATTTTGTGAAAAATGTTACAGCTTTTGTAGCATAATAATGTTTTGCAATCGTGTGCGTAATGCCATATAGATCAGCCATTCTCATTGGTTATCACGTCCGTATAAATACGGTAAAATGTACCCAACTTCGCGAACGATGATTGATACTTCGTCTCAGTACACGTTAACTGTAATTTTATGTTGTAATAATTTGTTATAAAGCACGCGATTAGTGGTTCAATCCTACCACGTGTAGTTTGGGTTATAAGAACAATTTCCGGGAACCAAATTTTAGGTTAAACGAACCAAAAATCGGGAGTATATTAGGCAAGGTCGTAAGCCCGGGGGTTGGCCTATTTTTCGGGAGCCTCCCGGCGAAATCGGGAAGCTACAAGCCATGTCGGACCGTTTACAATATTTGTTTTCAGTATTTCACCTCTGGTGACCTCAGATGACCTTTGACCCCTACCAATAACAATAGGGATCATCTACTCACCATGATTAACAAATATACCAAGTATGAACTCAGTTGACGTTTCCCCTGTCAAGCTATGGTGTTTACAAGATTTTCACTCTTTGACCTGTGTTGACCTCAATTGACCTGACCCCAAAACAATAGGGACTGAGAACTCACCATGTAGGATCTACCTACCAAGTATGAGTTTCATCAAAGTTGAACTTCTTGAGATATCGTGTTTACAAGCAGTGTCACAGACACACACATACATACAAGCGTGACTGAATAGATTCCTTTTACCTCCGGCAATGAATAAAAAATGGGAAAGACAAATATGAAGAGATTATTTGCTTTATACAATGATAGAACAAAACAGTAGCTAAAATACACACAAGCTTTCACACACACAAACACACAGACCAGCAAAGTTGAAGTCAGACATACTTGTCTGACGCAGTCGCAGGGGTCGACAGTCCTGCTTGCCCCGTGCTCTGGCTGCAAACAGTTGATGGCTGTTGTGGCTGGCAGTGTCTGATGGAGAATAAATAGTCATGACCCCATTTTGTGGCCCCTTGCTCAAGATGCCACAACTAGAACACAATGGTGCTGGTTGTTCTTTTGCATGTCATACATATACTTATTTAAACATCCTACTTGTGCAGTGGTGCAAGTGCTAACATGGCTTATGCCTTTGTCACCCTGAGTTATAGTGACTATAGTGACTAATTAAATGATCTTTCGATCTCAATTTCCTAAACACCACATATATGTACACATCCCATAATCATTCAATTTAATCTGTAAAAGTATTTTGTATATTTTCACAAAATGGTAACGAGAACACCGATGGTGCTGTAGCTCGATCATACTATGTATCGGCCAAGAAGCACTAGCCAAAGGCTAAAACTTACCCCTAGATGACTTTTTGGCCTGAATTCCGAAATGCAACCATTCATTGGCCAATTATGGTTCTTGCAATATACCATGGCTATCCATTTTAATCTGCTGGAGGAGAAACCTTTTGTCGTTGTCACCCCACAAGTAGCAGCTTTGGGCCGAAATGACCAGTTATATGACTTTTGACCAGATATTGCTTAACATCCTATGTGTACCATTAGAAGAAGGAAATTGACCTCTATATGACCTTTGTACTTAACATTTCAGAACACCCATGTACCATATTGGCCAATAATAACAGCTGTATGAGAAGCATTTTGACCCGCAGATGACCATTAACTGGAATTTCCTGAACACGAAATATGTACTACTGGTCAATGATGTCACTGACCAACTATCAGAATAATCGAACTTAATCTGCAGGAAAGGAAGACTTTTGAGATTTTTTTTTGGGGGGGGGGGGTTGAAGGAACCTGTTCAATGTAAAACCAATACAAAATACAGACTTTTGAAAACCCTCTTACACAGGAACTAAAAAGTCCAAAAATGATAATAGATATGAAAGAAGAAATTCATTGACTTTTTAAATATCAACTTGCATTTTTATAGCAGGCTGTATAGTACTGTGTAGACTGCATAGCAGCCTAGCTTCATAAGGTCCAGACATCAATATGCATGGACAATCCATTTGTAATTAATTTGATTAACAGATAATTAACAGGGAATTTAAAACTCCATATTTGGGATGTGGGGTTTGACATGCACCTTTTTCATCTGTGCAAGATTAAAGGCAATCCGCTGCATATGTCACTTGTCCTTTAATCAATTCTTGACAGATTGATATATACATACACATATATATAGATAGTGCACCACGATATCACAATAGCTCACACCAGTATATTGGTATGAATTAAAACTATAAACGGAAACAATTCGTAGTATATGATAGTCACTAAGAAAACCGGTATAATACCACCAGATCAACTGTTTAAGTATCTACCAAGGCCAGTATACGTTGCAACATGTACCAGTAACAAGTCAATAAAACTCATTGGGAAACTCATTGAACAGAGTCTCCCGCAGCCATTGCAGCATGAAGAATAAGCTTCTTGTGGCCAAGGCCAGCAGCCTTCAAGACTTTTTTTCTCATGTCAGGGATTCTGTATTTCTTTAAAAAAAGAATGAACATATTGGGAACTAGAGCACCAATGGTGCAGAGCTCATACCAAATATTTAACCTGTACAATTACAATGACGAATAACAATGCCTATTTTACTTTTGACTATTACAACTACCTAACAGTTATTATATGCCAAAACCTCATATTCGTACAATACAAAATGCGACATTTCTTGTGTTTCTCATAATGATTTCAAATGCCTCAGAGGGGACTGAATGATGACTGTGGGAAAAGAAGCATTTTCAGTGTTTTGATAATATGAAAAAAAATTAGCAGTAGATGACCACTGACGACAAATCCCGGAAAACCACTCAGTGATGAAGCACTACAATAGTATCTATATGACAATCAATCAAGATTGCCATAAACACTGTAGGAAAAGATTCATTTTCGGTGTTTTCCGGAAATTACCAAAAATGACCACTTAGATGACAACTGACCCTAAATCCCTGAACACCCTGAATGAAGCCCAACCCAACCATCATTATAACAAACACCCAAGACTCTGCAATTGAATCTGTAGGAGAAGAAGCATTTTTTGTATTTCCATTAAATTACCCAAATTTATCACTAGATGACCACTGACCCCCAAACCATGACCACCAATGATGACCCATTACCCACCCATCATTGTGTCCAAGTTCCATAAAAATCTGTCAAAGCATGTATGCAGGAGGTAACATTGAAATAAATTGTTGACAGATAGACAGACGCAGCATGATCACAATAGCTCACACCAGTATACTGGTATGAGCTCAAAATCTAAATCAATTACTTGGGCTGGGGTAATGCACCATGCATTTACCTTTTGAAAATGACAGACAAAACATATAACACACATCTGAAAGTTTGATGGGATATGAAAATAAAGCTATAGCAATACCATACCCTGCTGGGAGACACCTGTGTGGACATATTACTCTACTACCAGATATATTGGAATATAGTGATAGGCACATACGTGTGTGTGAACTGAAATATATTCTAGGCCATGGTCATGTCAACTTTGCTTGAATCCAGTCCAGTTTACAAACATCTAGTTTTCAAGTCGCTGCAAACGACTTGAGTCATGGCTCGTGATTCGAGTCATTTGCCCTGACTCGAGACTCAACTCTTATTATGCTTGAGTTCGAGTCAAGTCATTTTCACTGGTGACTCAAGTCCGAGTCAGGCAAGATAATAAAAACTTCATGGTTCTGAGGATATGATAAATGAATAGTGGCATTATAGGATTGAAATGAGATAATTATTAGTAATATTAAAGGACAAGTGACATGAAAATTTGACTTTTAGAATTCAAATACTATATGATCACTAAATGATCACCCTCCATGCGGATCTTCACTCGAATGAAATGTGAAAATGAAAAATTAAGACGTACACGCAATATATCTTGTGACTTCAAGGTTGAAGGGCCGGGGCGGTGACCGTATCAACCTGTTCAATGGATGTAAAATCAATGCAAAACACACACACACTTTGAAAATTTCTTACATGCACAGGAATAACGATTTGAATGACAGGTCACAAAAATCTAGCAAAGATATGAAAGAAGACATTCATTTCCTTTTTTTTGGAAATATCAACTTCCATTTTCAAATACAGAGGTATCAAAAATCAGCAAATACTGTGTAGACTCCATATATCACCCTTAATTGCCCCCCTCCCCCTCCCCCTGACGTCGGCGAGTGTGGACAGATTAATTGATTGTAGTTAATCAGATTAACAGAACAACACAGGGAGTTTAAGACTAAAAATTTGGGATGTAGGGTTTTGACATACGCTCTTTTCATCTGTACAGGTTTAAACCTTTGCGTGTATGGTTTCCACGTGCAAAAAGTATATTTTATAGAAAGCTGAGACATAAAGAAATCCACAATTTTTATTTTTGACATGTTGGGTGACAACTGGTTTATGTTGTTGCCATGGAATCTTAGTTTTATGATCCAGTCGTTTCTTTTGTAGAGGAATATTAAGTATTGTACACAATCGGGACTTTCTTGACGTAAGGAATATAAGGTATTGTACAGGCAAAGGGTTAAATGCAATCCGCTGCATGTCTATTGTCCATATGACAACAACAAGGAAGTATATAGACCAATTTGGGGGAGGGAGTGAAAGTCACTAAGAGTATGAAAATAAATTGTCATCATAAGCACCATCTACATGCACATACTCACTATAGTAGGTTAAGCCAAACAGACAAAGTTTAGGGTGGTTGACGACCTCTTCTTTTTTTGGGCATATGGTGCAAACAGATTGGAGACATGCCTACGTGCATCTGTGTGGAGATGAGAAAAATACAACATTAAAGCCAATATTGTCACAGTGTCAGATTAAATGGAGCTTTACAGGTCACTTTTTAAGTCATTAGATCAGAAACAGGCGAAGTACCCTCACTCGACCACTTTTTGTTCGTAATTATTTACCACCAGGCACCACCTTACGGCTTGACGTTTCCTTGAATGAACTCATATAATTGCATACTTCCACAGAATTGTCAAAATTGACAATATCGCATAATAATCCAGTTAAATTTACTGTTTGACCCAAATATGACCATTTAGGGTCATAATAACCGTAGATGACCTTTGACCTATAAAACCTGAGAAAAACTCTTTTTTTTGGTGTATTCACAAAAGAAGTTAATGAAATTCCTCTTCCATATCTTTTCCATAATTTGTCAGTTTGTATTCAGATACAGGTGTTAATTGGTTTCTTACAGATTTTTTAAATAAAAGTATATGTTTTGGACTTATTTTGTATTAGACAGTTTCTCGTGGTTCCCCCCCCCCCCCACATGTGACAAGATATGTTGCACAATAGCAGATGTGTCTTATCTTTATAAACACATGGGCTCAAAGTCGGTCTGGAGTTTGGATTTCATCAATGTACTTAATATAAGGTACAAAAATAACTGAAGCCAAGCTTATACATGTCACTTGCATTTGGTCTTTAAATGGTATTATCCGTGTACGCTGACTTTTAAGATGTAACATAACCAATTACTAGTGTGTATGTATGTATGTATTTATGTATGTATGTATATATATATACATATATGTATATATATATGT
>KN882256.1:305961-339912 GCA_000934455.1 Apostichopus parvimensis
GTTGTTGTGGTTGTGAAGAACATATCCATCTATATGTGTAAATAGTGTAATAGGTGTAAATAGTAATATAATAAAGGCCTGGATAAGTTTCATCAGTGTGACGTAAGGTGATAATAGAATCAGGACTAGGCTTATGCTAGGCTTTAAGAAACCCAGTACTTATCATGGTACCTTGTCTGCTTGGGCCAGCTGCCTCCTGGGAACTTAGAAGATGTGCTCGGCACCGACTGATCAAGATGGCATGCCTCCCAAAGCCTTGAATTCGTAGCTGTTCAAATTGACCAGCATTCATTAGTGTTGCACCCTCTGGTGCAGTGGTTCTTAACCTGGGTTCGACCGAACCCCAGGGGTTCGGTGAGCCAGTCTCAGGGGTTCGGCAGAAGTCCTCTGAAACATATTGACAATTTGTGTTTTTTGTATATCGCAAAATCAGGCCATGCACTAAATCAATACGATTCTGTCGTCACAACGGAATTTACGTAAATATCTAACGGTCCGTCAACAAAGGTAAGAAATACATTCCTAAATACTGTAGTAATTGTTTTACCAAACTGTACCGAACTGCTAAGTCATCTAAGAAGTATTTATAGCAGTGGGGAGCCAGTCCCAGCGGTTCGGCAGAAGTCCTCTGAATTTTTTTAAAATTTTGTGTTTTTCGTTTTCATTTTAATAAAATTTCGCGAAATCGAGCCACACACTAATTCAATACGATTGTGTCGCCACAAAGAAATGGACGTAAATTTCTAACGGTCCGTCAACAAAGGTAAGAAATACATTCCTAAATACTGTATTGTTGTAACAAAGTGTACGAAACTGCAGCTAAGTCTAAGTATTTTCTTTTCAGCCCACAGTATGTCGAGCAAAAATAGAAAGTGGTCAGAGGATTATGTGCGTTACGGGTTCACGTGTTTGACGGAACGTGATGGAAGTCAGCGTCCTCAATGCATGATTTGCAATGTCAAGTTGAGCAACTCCAGCCTAGCACCATCAAAACTACGTGAACACTTCATAAAACTGCACGGCGAACAGCGGTACAGAGATGCAACGCTGGATGAATTCAAATTGAAGAGAGCCCGATTTGATGCAAGTGCTACCTTGCCCGCTCTTGGCTTCGCTCCAATTGACAAACCGATCCTTATTGCATCATATGAAGTTGCATACCTGATCGCAAAGCAGGGCAAACCGCATACAGTTGGAGAGACACTCATCAAACCAGCTGCATTGAAGATGGCCAACATCATGCTGGGAAAAGCTGCTGCAGATAAGTTGTCTCTCATTCCACTCTCAAATGACACCATCAGCAGCAGGATCGACAATATGAGCGTCGACATCCTCGCCCAGGTAGTTGAAGATTTAGTCACGAGCCCGACGAAATTCAGTCTTCAACTCGACGAGAGCACCGACGTTGCGGAAATGAGTCAGCTCATTGTATTTGTTCGTTATGTAAAAGGAGAGGAGACTAAGGAAGAGTTTCTGTTTTGTAAGCCACTCACAACAACGACTAAGGCAGCTGATGTGAAGAAGCTCGTGGACGACTTCTTCAGAAGTAATGGCATTTCGTGGAACAATGTGTCTGCAGTTTGCTCAGATGGAGCTCCAGCCATGCTGGGGTGCAAATCCGGTTTTGGAGCACTGGTGAAGGCCGATGCACCACACATCATCGTCACGCACTGTGTCCTACACAGGCATGCACTGGCATCAAAGTCGCTGCCTCCAAAACTGGCTGATGTTCTGAAAATTGTTGTGGAAACCGTGAATTATGTGCGAAGCCATGCTCTGAAACATCGCCTCTTCAAAGAACTGTGCAAGGAAATGGGCTCTGAATTCGAAGTACTTCTCTACCATTCCAATGTTCGGTGGTTATCACGAGGGAAGGTAGTGAGCCGTGTTTTCGCCTTGCGTGTAGAATTAGCCCTGTTTTTGAGAGAACACAAGCATCGCCATGCAACGCACTTTGACGAGTCGGAGTTCATCCTCGCCTTGGCATACTTGGCTGACATCTTCGGCGCACTCAATCATCTCAATTGCCAGATGCAGGGCGGTGGAGTGAATATCATTGAAGCTGAAGAAAAGCTTTGTGCTTTCCGAAGGAAGTTACCATTGTGGAGGCGACGAACAGAGAACAACAACTTCGCGAATTTTTCTCTACTAGATGAGTGTGTAAGTGGGATCGAAGACGAGAATGAAGTTGGAGGCACTGGTGTACCAGAGGAACTGAAGCAAGGGATTGCCACACACTTGGACGAGTTGGGAAAGTCATTTGATGGTTACTTCCATGACAAAGATATCCATCAATATCCAACATGGGTGCGGCAGCCATTTACTTTCGATGTTGCAACAGCAGATATGAACGATCCATACCTCGATGACCTCATCGAACTTCAGCACAGCCAGACTCAACAACAACTCTTTGGTACAACAACACTCTGAACATTTTGGTGTCGACAAATGGAAGGGTATCCTCGCATTGCTAAAGCTGCCCTTGAGATTCCTCACACCATTCGTTACGTCATACCTCTGTGAGCAAGGGTTTTCAAGATTGGTGGAGATTAAAACCAAGAAAAGGAGCAGGCTTGATTGCGAAAATGATATGAGAGTGGCCCTTGCCAAAACGAAGCCACGCATTTCCCAGATTGCCACCCGACAACAAGAACAAAAGACACATTAAGATGCAATTTGTAGTGTTTGTTCATATTAGGTACTGTGTACGGCAGAAAATAATCTCATTTAGGTGAAACATTAAGATGCAATTTGTAGGGTTTGTTGATATTTGGTACTGTGTACGGCAGATAATAATGTCATTTAGGTATGCTATATAGCACCAAATCGCATCTAAGGGCACTTGAAAATGCAAAAAAATTCCAAAGGGGAGGGGGGCACCCCCTCCCCCAGGACGGCGATCAGGGGTTCGGTGAGCGGTCGGTGGGTTTCGTTAGGGTTCGACTGCCTTGGAAAGGTTAAGAACCACTGCGAGTCTGGTGTGACCTGTCAATTGTAAGAAGGAAATCTTTTAATCAACAATCATGTCCGAAGCTTGTTGTACAAATCTCACACCTGAAAGTTTTGCATGATAAACAAAATGATACAGACAGCCTGGACAGAGATTGAGAGGCTGCAATGGTTGGGGTATCTTTAGGTTTTTCCATGTAAAAACACCAATTTTTGTATGCAAACAATTAATACACAAAAGGTGTCATGATTCCTTGCTGTTATTATGGTGGGGGTACAAAGGGCACAAATTTACCTTTCACTGTTTTAAAATATAATACTTTGTACTGTATCTGATATATTGATGATCCTCTCAACTTGTGTGGATCACTCTAATCTTGTGACACTATGCACACAGTGAGATGACAATATATAGAAGTCATTAAATATTTAACATACAACCAGTAAAAATTTGCTTGTATCCGGAGTATGAAATTTTCAGGCCAGTATTTAACCTACTAGGCCCAGCAATCAACGTTCAGCTATACTAGCTTAACAGTTAGGCCTAGCCTAACGTTAAGCCTTCAATTAAGTTTATTATGCCTGGCTAGGCCTAGTCCATGATCAGAACCCAGTAATTACGGTACGTTACACAAACCTTCATACTAGGTCCTTGAAACGTGTACACAAAATTTCCCCTCGATAAGCTGTGCAGATTGCACTGCGTTCTCTCACATGCCCATATGTTCATATTTACTTACGGAATTCACTCCCTTTATTCTTCACCTTTGACATAAACATATTTAATGGCAACTTCCTTAAATTAGGAGACAAATCTGGGCAAAGTTAACTTTATAGGCCACGCCTAAACTGACATAATTTTATCAAAATCGTCAACATTTGAAGGTTGTATAATAAGGTGCCCGTCGGCTGCACAGGCCCGTCGACTGCGCAGTCTAGCCTTACGTTCTATATCACCGTAGCAACGTGATGGGATTGCAATTTATTAAGAAAAACAACATTGGCTACCATTTTTCTTCCAAAAAGAATCCGAAACTGGGCATTTCTCCTTTATTTGTACATAATAAATGAATATTTTGTGCAACAGTTGTTAATTTATATTACCAACAATAATCATGGTTTCCAAATTAATAATAAGCTTGCATCAGCAACTCATATGACGGTGGCACCTCAATTCGTGCACTTATTAATAAATAAAATATAACAATTTAATACTATATTAAGTCTAGTATCAACATTCGCGTCATTGTGTGAAGCCATCGATATTTTCTACTGCACATCCGACGGGCACCTCTGGAAATATTATTTCACTATCATTTGCCATCTAAGAACTATTAGAATTTTCACCCTTTTCTACAAAACTTCATCATGATATCGTGTATTTTTATCGGAATTCCAAATTTGTATCATTTAGAAAATATGTTTCGTGTTCCTCTTCAAAGTGTATTTAAGAATCTTTAGCTGATGAAACTCTTAGGTGTGCAGCCGACGGGCACCCCATTATGTAATATTCAGTGGCCAAGAGGTTTTATGTCGTAGGTCCTAGGACTAATTGTATTTGTTTGAAAAGTATTGTGATATAGGCCTAGGCCTATGTAAAGGTATAGGAATCAGTTATATAAAATTATATTAGATTTTTGGTCGGACTCTTATTGAGGGTAAATTCGGTGTACACGTTTCAAGGACCTTGTTATAGATTTGTGTAATTACTAACGTTAGGCCTGGGTCCTGATCATGGACCAGGCTAGGCCTAGCCCCCTGGCCTAGCCTAGTCCTATATATAGCTAGGCTCCAGCTACCCAAGGCCCATGCTAATAAACTTAAATGTGTGATGTTCATACATACCCCTTCTCTCACAAAATTGTCAATCATCGTCTGGTCAAATCCCAATCTTCTTAAGATGGCTTCCATTTTGCCATCACTTAACTAAGCTAGCTAGTTGACCACAGAGGCTGCTCAGTGCTAGGCACGCTAGGCTGCTCAGTGCTAGGCACTGTGATCGACCAGGTAACGTTCGCGTTAACCGGCCGGTCGCGACCGAAGGAGAAACAAGCTCCGCCCACCAATGCATGCCTGCAATACCTAATTAACATAACCAGGCGAATTCAATCGAGGCAACGATGTAGAACGAGGCAACGAAATAGGTGGAGGCAGCAAAATAGAAGGAGGCAACGAAATCAATGGAGGCAACGAAATAAAAAGGAGGCAACGAAATAGAAGAAGGCAACGAAATAGAAGGAGGCAGCAAAATAGAAGGAGGCAACGAAATAGAGGCAACGAAATAGAGGCAACGAAATAGAACGAGGCATCCAAATACGAGGATATGAAATCGATCGAGGCAACGAAATGCGTTGCGCTTTTGGCGTTCCATAGTTTTCACCTTCAAACATGGTTTCAGCCTATACTCAGCCAATCACGACCACGGATGGGTTACATAATGTAAATGTAACTTACATTTACATACGTTAGTTATCATAATAATTTCATTCCAAAGTCAAGAAGTTGTATAATAATACCCACACTGTGCTATGACTAATTGGTTTAAAACTTCATCATAGTTGTAACCGTACCGCAAGTACAGTTTCCCGCCGAATGGTTCTCCCGATAAAGTCTCTTTCATTTCTTTTCTCGCATTTACTTTCTCAATGCTGTAACAAGTTACTTTGGGAAGGACCTATACACGAATCCGATTAGTTTTCACGAAAGGACGCCCTCTTACATCGCCGCCATAGCCGGGGCCGTCCAGGCTCGCAACTCGCTGGCGTTTATGTATACTATCAATACATTACCATTGCCATGCTTGGGACTTCACCAGATATTCTTCTAATTTCTCCGTAAAAGCTTAATAGTATACTTGTTGACGGCTATGAATCGATGGAAGGATGAGCTTGAATTCAAAGGTAATTTAAGAAATTACGCTAAAAATCATACATTTTTTCATGTCAACATTTCAACAAAACGCGATGATCCGTCCGTACACTAAGCGTTAGCTCACTGAATGTTGGTAAACTTTTCTTATTTATAACGATGTGAGCATTATAATTTTAACTGTTAATGGCAAGTAATGACCGTAATAAATTCAAGAAAATAACAAAATATATTTATTGTTGTGATAATCGTGCTACAAGCCCGAAGAAGTACTTCTGTAAAATTGTGAAAAAATTACGCGACTGTGCTACTTCTAACAGCGGAAAATGAAAGGCCGCGGGACGGAAAATAGTGCGGCACTTCCTGGTTACAATTAGTCTCGTATGCACATGTTTCGGTAGCATGCCACACGATCAATTTGCGGTTAGTGCGGTACTTTCGTATCTTGGTGGAGAGATTGATTTTGCTAGGGATGGACGATGTGCGTTTTAAGTCTAAAGTAGGCGTAATTGATTATTCAGAGAACTTCAGGAAAATAATACAATTATTTCAATTACAATGGTAGCTAGCCAAAAGAAAATAAAACACTTGTAACTAAGGTGGAAAACACAGGAAGTGCTGTCAATGGGCTGATAAACACAATGGACAGGAAGTGTCATGTGGGGTATTAAGAAGCTTTTAAGAAGTAAAAAAGGGAATATGAATGTAAAAGAAAAAATACAAAACATAAATGAATAAATAAATAAGGACATGAACATAAAGAATGGTTATTTATTTTTTTATTTACATGTATTTACATTTTTGCATCAACATTTAATACTATTACACTGCCACTGCTGAATAATTTATACATGTATAGTAATTAAAAATGTATTTTCCTCTTTATTTCAGATATTTATGACTATTTCGTTAATGCTCCAGCATGTGACTCACAACCAAACCAGAACTTCACAAGCATTAGCGAAGGAATGAACTACCTGAACTCAGGTTGGATTGGTACAATATCTCACTGTACCAATGAGGATGGGATCATGACCCTCAAGGGAGATGTAAGATTCTCTGACACAATTGCAAGTTTCCACAAAGTGGAGATTCATGTAGCCAAGGAGAGAAGTGAAATTGTATCTGTAAATTGTGACTGCATTGCTTCAGAAGGCAAATGTTGCAGCCACTCTGCTGGACTTGCGTTTAAGATCAATGAGGCCTACAAGAAAGGCTTCATTGGGATTGCCTGTAGAGATGAGGCTTGTGTCTGGAATAAATCCACTGAAGAGAATGTTGTACCCGACACCGTAGAAAACATCCAGAATCCTCTGCTAAATCAATGGCAAACACTGCACTAGCCTTTGATACTGATGAAGACCTTATGGAACATTTAAGTAAACCCCACATGGTAGGACTTTGCTCAATTCCTGGAACCATTTTACACCATCTGTATACAGCAAAGCCACCGGAAGAGGAAAAGCGAACTGAAAGACCATTACTAAGTCCATGGATCACATGACATGAAATTAGAGTGTAAATTATGCAAGGACACATATGAACAGAACATTAATGTGAGTGAAATGACTGCTGCTGAGCTTGCGTCACAAACGTCCAACCAAAAGTCAGCTTTGTGGACCACTCAGAGGAAGCTACGTATCACAAGTAGTGCTGCTGCTACGGTCCCAAAGAAGGCAGACACAGATTGCACCAGGTGGATTAAAGAACACATCAACCCACGGTTTTCTGGAAATGCTGCCACAAGACATGGCCATCAGAGCGAAAATGTGGCAAGAGAGACATTTCAGAAAGACTTTGGAAAGTCTGTGCAGACCACCGGTCTGGTAGTTCGCCCAGACTGCAGCTGGCTGGATGCCAGTCTTGATGGCATCGTGGATGATGACACCATTCTTGAAATCAAGTGTCCCAGCGAGAGGAAATTGGAACGGGATGGAGGCACCGTGCGTGGGCTTGTAGAAAGCGGAACATGTGATGTTCGCCATAAAGATGGAAAAACATTTCTTCGTCAGAGTACCGCAGCAAGTGGTTACTACACCCAAGTTCAGATAGCCATGTATTGTTCAAAAAGGAGCAAATGCAAGTTCATGGTATCGTGCAAGAAAGACTATGTTATTGCTGATGTTGACTTTCATGAAGTCTGGTTTGAACACTGTTTCCAGCGTGTTCAGAAGTTTTATTTCAGTAAGTTACTGCCAGCCCTCGTGGATGTTATCGCATGAAAGGAACTTAAAATTGTAAGACCTTTTACCATGGCATAAGGTGATTTTGAAATGACTCTGCACAAAATATGACATTCTCAATAAGTGTGCTACAGAACATTTACTGTACAGTGTACATAGTATTTACATCATTTACCAAAAATTTACAGGTGTTACAGATTTAGCTCATTAATTAACACACTTATCTCTGGGGCTTTTATATTCAGCTTTTATCAAGTTATGAAGTTCACCAAATATAGGATAATGTGATAAAAAACCAAAAATGAAGAACCAAATGTTATCTGAAATTTTGTGTTCACAAGATTCCACTGTAGCTGCAGGTACACAAAATAACATTTTATTTTTGCAGGTTCAAATGGTTTACTAAAATATAAACAGTGAAGATCAATTTTCATTTAAAATATCAAAGGTCCTTAAAGGAGACACAAACCCACAACATTTCCTTAACCCTTATGATGGAAAGATATATTATAAACACTATACACGCCTTGGTTTATTTATAAATTGTAATATCATATTTTTATTAGATTTTTGAAAACATTTTTTCCGTACTATAATCAAATGTATGGGGCGCGCCATTTTGTACACCCGCCCTCAATTTAGTGACGTAGTAGATTCACTTCGTTTCACGGAAACCAATCACTCACACAGTACATTCATATGCAGATTGTGTGTTGACAATGGTCAAAGAAAGTTAGGAAAAAGTTGGTCAAGTTCGAAAAAAAGTTTAATTATGCCGTAATGCCAAGCTTATGGTTGTACAAATCGTCATGTTGCTGGAAAATCTAAGGGGAAGCGATTTTTTGTTATTCCTGACGGAAAAACGGACCCAGAGAAGAGAGAACTTTCCCAGAAATGGCTACATCAGATCGGGACTGGCCATACCGTGGACAACTTTACGTTCCACAAATACAAAGTTGTTTGCGAGGACCACTTCGAAGAGAAATGCTTCGAAGAGGACGTTAAAGCGAAATTAATGGGAACTAAACCGAGAAAAAACTTAAAACCCGGCTCCTTTCCAACCATTTTTGTCCATCGTCGCCCGAAAGGCCACGGTCGAGCACTGCGCATTCTGAAAAGATCAGCGA
This sequence comes from Apostichopus parvimensis, assembly GCA_000934455.1. Classification (NCBI taxonomy): domain Eukaryota; kingdom Metazoa; phylum Echinodermata; class Holothuroidea; order Aspidochirotida; family Stichopodidae; genus Apostichopus; species Apostichopus parvimensis. The sequence continues at coordinate 315,089 of KN882256.1, forward strand.
AACAGGTGAGACCTAATGAAAGTCGTTTGTTTATATCGCGCAGTACATCGGAGTATAACATTAGGCCGCCGATTTGTGAATGATGTGGGGTTCAAAGTTTGATATTTATATATGAATAAATGTAGAAAAAATCATTTGGTTTGCATATCGTCACGTATTCATTAAAAAAATACCCCCATATAATTCTAATATTAACGCTAAGATAACAGTAACTTAGTACAGTGCACAGCTTCTCATGGCACTAGTACAATAGGCCTACATTGATTCTGTTAGTACAGTGCACAGCTTCACAAGGCACTAGTAGTAGTACAATAGGCCTACATTGATTCCTTCAATTGAAAGGTGTCAAAACAAAACAAACAAAATCATTGAAAACTTAACAAGGGCTTATCTTATTCTGTCTGATGTACAACTGTTAGCATTGTTAATACTTGTCTAAGTTTTGGATTGTGTAATGAACCACAGGTGAAAAGAGTTGACTTTTTGGGATCATTTCCTGTGAAGGGTGTATTATAATTTAGCAGGGGTGGGATCATGCTACTGTATCTGAGGATAAGATATTTACTAGAAATATCCTCCAGAAATATGAGTAGCTCTGTTAGGGAGGTGTTAGGGTAGGCAGGGAAATTAAATCCAAATCAGACATGAACCCCCTGGCATAGTTAACTGTGTTTGTTCCCCAGGTTAAAAATGAGCAATGTCCATGTAGTACAGTGGTTTAAGGGTATCCAGAAAGGGGGTGGATTTTCCATATTTTTGGGAGCCAATTTTCTAAAGGAAAAATAAGGGTCACTACATCAAACTGATCACGGGGGGGGGGGGGGGGGGCACATCCCCCAGTCCATCGCTTATCTTCGATGGCCCTGGGTTCACGGCACATTATGATTTCACCAAATTTGGCTTTAAATAATCACGAGCTTTAATGGGGTGACGATCCCACTCTGCCCCCCCCCCCTGGAGGTGCTTCACAAGTTACAGCAGCCGTGGATATAATGATATATCCACGGAGATGATCGACCAGTGCTTTTGGCAACAACAAAGGCTTCAAAGTTTGCTATTAAATATCATTTAAAATGAATTTTTAGGTGAATTGAGAGCTAGTATAACTAATACTAACATGTTAAGAATTCATGCTCTCTCTGTTAGTAATCTTAAAATTAGAGTAAAAATATCGGTGCCGTGGAAATAATGTGCACCAAATTCTTATATCTACGGTGCGGCTGCCGTGGATGTAATGTGCACAAAATTCTTATATCCACATCCACCTTTGTTGCGTTCTCTCAATTGCTCCTCGAATAACTGCCTTCAAGCCAAGTATTATTGCATTTTTTTTCTCTTATAGAAAGTTTGTGTAGCATTTTTTATGTCACCTTCCTTCTCCTCATACTTCTCCCCTCCCCCTAGAAAAAAAGATAATTACATAATAGAAAAAAGTAAAAGCCCTTTTTAGACCACATTGGCTAACTCGTAACCACTTCTTTTAGAAATTCGGGAAAATTGTTACTGTTTATTCCCCTCCCCTCATTCATGGCTCTTTAATAGACAATCTCAGATCTTAGTATGGCTTGATGGAAATTTGTATCCCATAAACTGCTGCTACTTTACACCGCCCCATATGTTTCATGTTTTTTGTCCAGGGACTTTTTGAAATGTTTATGTTTTCACCCTTTTTTTGTAGGAAATCAATCAACTTTTGACAGTATAGGATCAGCCACCTTCAAAGAAGCGAACACTGTATCAGCCATTACACCGTTCACCTAAGGTATTAAAATTGATAAAAAAATTAGGTTTATATTTCTTTGTTGTTGTTTGTTTTATGTCAAAGTTTAATGCAATACCATAGCCAAACCTTGATTTTTTTTTTTTTTTGGGGGGGACATGTATACAAAATTGAAAACAAATGGTCACCAGAGGTCATTTTCCCCAAATTTTTAAGAAATTTCAACATTTTGGGGGGCACCTGCCCCCATGTCACCTCTGGCTTCGTGCCTGGTTATATGTATTCTATTCTACATGCAATATTAGTGAACTTCTGAATTTACAAACTTTATGTTTTTGTTTAAGTATTAGCTGATTTATCAAATACAATTGATTATGCTGTATTCATTCGATGTTTAAAAGTGCTTCAATTCAATATTATCATATTTAAAAATTCAAAAACTTCTCAGATTTTATCAGCCTTTTGAAACATTTCTACATAGCACTTTAAGCTGGCACACATGAAAATTCAAGAGCTGTATATATTTAACATTAAATTTTTATTTTTTTTTAGTTTGACTGTAGTTAATGTCAATTTTATACTTGTTACTGGAGTTTCATTAAGCTGTGATTTTGTATTCACATTAAATGTTGTTTTAATTCTCTTATCAACAGGGAGTTTCCAGTCTCTTTGATCCACCTGCTGAGGTTCTTTCTCCTGCTGTCACACCCACAACTGCTGTAACACGGATCACTCACCAATTCATACCTGTAAGTTTGGCTTTTACTTGTTCTCATATTTACACTATATGGGTTTATTGTTTGCATCCCTAACAAGATTTTGAAGTTTTAAATATAGTAGGGAGTGTGAAAAATTAAAATATACACAACAGCCCTCAACTCGATTTCAAAAAGGGACCCTCCAAGAGTGGATCCAGAAAATCATCTAAGGGGGAATATTTCAAATGTTTTAAATGTCACCGCATTTAATAGTGGTTATCAATTCACAATTTAAGATTATTTTTTCAGGGGCTGTAAGGGGGAAATTCTCCCTTGGATCTACCCGTTAGGCTCTCTAGTTAAGCTCTGGGCTCATTTGAAATCTCACAAAGAAACCATAAATAATAAGGTCATCCTTAAAATATTGTTAGCTTGGAGTAGCCCAGTCGGTTAAAACATTTGGGTACGTAGGCAATATTTACTTCAAAATTTAGTATGCTTTTTTGCACACTGTAAAATTTAATTTTTCAAATGCCATACATTTTTTTTCACAAGGTAGGATTTTTTTTAGATAGTACAGTTACTCCAAACGTACACTTTTATAATGATGGCGTAAGGGCCATTCATGTACCAAACAGGAAAACTTGTTTCTTTCCTTTTTTTCCGTTAAGGTTGTCGCAAGGTATTTTTTTTTAAGTACATACAATTTTTTTTATGAGGGATGGGGAGAAATAAAAGAGGGCAGGCGGGTTGCCCCTATAAACAAGTACTGTAAAGGTAGAGAACTGCACATTTCAAAAAGCAAATTGGTTGAAAAGACATTAATTCAAATTTTTATCGTTTCTTTCCTATGTTTTTACATTAATTTAAGTCACAATACAGTTTTGCACTCTGCAGTAAAACTGGGTGTCAATGTAAATTAGTAGATATGTCACTGCCTTAAATGGTGTATCAATATTTCTGGTACAGTTCAATCCTTGAAATTAGATATCAGTCAGTTATGGACCAGAGCATTTGTTCTTTACAAGCATGTTTTGGAAAACATGCATGACATTTTTTCAAACCCTTTTTCTCTTTTATCCTTTTTTCAGGGTTAATTCTAAGGCCTGCCTTAATAATTTCTAAAGTCAGAATATTTTGTTGGTTTTTTTGGCAGTTTTAAATCAATCTTTATCTTATGTTAGTCTAACTCGAGTGTTTACGCTCTTTCATTTATTACTGTACAGGATGCCCTTTCCAGAGTTTGCGCATCAACACAAGAGATGGGATGCCAAGCTGGTGTACCACAAGTCAAAAGCCACCATGCTTGTACAGTGGAATTGGACCACCCATACAGCACGTTATCAGCGGATGTGTCCTCTGAGGGAATGGCTCCACCCCCAGGAGACCCCGCCGCAGCAAGAGACATTGCCACCACAGAGGTCCTTGGAACAACACAAGTCCCCCCCTTAAAATTGAATCAGGTGAGGACAACAGTGATAGCAGTGAAAAAGGATTCCAGGATGATGAAAAGCGAGATCCATACTATGAACCGGAAGCAGAACTACCCATCCTTTCACTGACTGACTCCTTTGCAACAAAGGCTGTAGAGGAACGAAAGTTTATAGTATTTGAGGCCAACATAGAACAGCTTTGTTATCATATTCAATGTTCCCAATGTTTAAGTAATGTGACAGAAATAGAAAAGCAGGTTGTTGGGTCAGGTTTGCTTGCAACATTGAAGTGTATTTCTGGCCATGTTGTGTTGAAGTGGACCTCCCAGCCCTTAGATGGTAGGATGCCCATTGGTAACCTCCTCTGTTCTGCGGTTACCATGTTCTCTGGACTGACATATCAAAGAGTTGCTCAATTCATTAAATGTTTAAATTTGCAGTTCTTTTCTGCCACTATATTTTATGACCTTCAGAAGATGTACCTCATCCCAGAGATTAACAGTTACTGGGATGCACATCAAAAGGCAGTGGTTGACATATTGAAAGGATCCCCAATTGATCTTATTGGTGATGGGCGTTGTCATTCGCCAGGGTTTTCAGCCAAGTATTGTAGCTACTCTTTCATGGATGTCAGTTCAGAGAAGGTGGTAGACATGGAACTTGTGCAATCTCAAAGAATGGAAGCAGTGGGCATCCAGAGGTGTATGGATAGAGTCCTTAATGACTATAAACCGAATGTAAAAAGATTTGCTACTGACCGTCACACAGGAATAAGAAAATTAATGGGTACTAAGTACAGTTCTGTAAAACATAATTTTGATATATTTCACCTAGCGAAAAATGTCAAAAGCCAATTGCGCAAAGTGGCAAAGAAAAAGGGAAACGAAGAATTGGAACCTTGGATCAAATCCATAATCAATCATCTGTGGTTTTGTGCCAGAGCTTGCAACAAGGACCAGGAGCTGTTGGTGCAAATGTGGTCATCTGTGGTCTACCATGTACTAGGACAGCATGAGTGGGCAGATGATCCTAACTTACCACTATTTCAGAAATGTAGCCATGATCCACTGACAGATCTGCAGCAGAGAAAGAAAGTATGGCTCAAGGCGGGATCATCTGCCCACGAGGCACTGAAGAAGGTAGCCCTGGCTAAGCGACTTTTGAAGGACATTAAATTTCTTGCAGAGTTCATGCATACTGGTGCCCTTTAAGTTTTTCACAATGTCCTTTTGAAGTATGCGCCGAAGAGATTGGAGTTCGGTTATTCTCCAATGACAGCTCGCTTGAAGTTAGCTGCCATTGACCAGAACCAGAATGTTGGACGGGCAAAGGCCGTTGTGAAGAAGTCTCACAAAGGCTCATCCGCACGAGGGGAAATACAGTACAAGAAGGTATTTACAAAAATGACGAAGAGTTGGGTGCTGAAGGCGAGGTATGAAGCCAAGAACTATGATTATGTCAAAGATTTAATGAAGGGGGTTGTAGATCGAAGACGTACAAGGACATTGACCCTGTGCCAGCAGCGCATGCACAAAATATTGCACCAACTGAAGCCTCCTTAAAAGAAGAAATGTTGAAGAGCCATGCTTCTAGGTTTTAAATTTTGTATTGTTTAAGTTCAGCATTTTCTTCTTAATTAAGTTTATTTTTTTTAATATTGATTTCTTTGTATCTTTTGTAACAGAAAAAAAGGTGCTGAACTGTAAACAAACTAACCACGTTTCTATCCTGTTATACTTGTTTTCATTGGCATCAGCAGGAATTTTCTATCTTAACTCCAATTAATCTTTTGCTTTACAAGAAAGTGCAATATTGTTTCAAAGCCGAGGACTAGAAACTTGCCAATTCATTTTATCACCAACTTGTTAATAAACATTTTTGCATATTTCAGCCAAAAATTTACTGCCAAAGTTAGAAAGAGAACCTTGAAAAAGAAAGTTATTCAAAATAAAAATATAAAGGCCTACTATAATTTTTTTTAAATTTAACATTTTAACATTTTGCATTTTCATTTTTAAAGATAAATAGCCAGAAAACTTTTCAACTCGATGCCTTCACCTATGCAATATTACATATTGTTTCCATGTATTTGCTTTGTTATTATCTTATTAACTTTTTGTTTGATTGGATTATGTTGGGCTTGGTATACTGTCCGTCGTTATGATTAGTCTTTCATCAACGATCAGTTGAAATGTTATTCAACTATGAACCCTGTTATTGTTTCTAAGGTCACCTTGCTTGTAATGCTAAGATTTATGTACACCAAAATGAAACATTCTCTTTTTTATGTATTCATCAATGGTGAGTTGAAATGTTATTCAACTATGAACCCTGTTACTGTTTTTAAGGTCACCTTGCTTGTAACGCTAAGATTTATGTACAAAAAAGTGAAACATTCTCTTTTTTATGTATTCATCAATGACTGTCAAACCAAACAAACTATTCTGAAGATTAGATAAATTTTCACATCTATCATCATTTGGTTTGTGCAATATAAATTTGTTCAATCATTTATCCATTGTTTGATAGTCTAATATTATTATTATATAGTTTCAGTTGTGACAGAGATGTTGATTTTTTTCATTCACATTTAATTGAACTCATGCGATTTTGCAAACTCTAAGATTAGCTTACATGTTTTCACCGTTTATTTGAATAGTTGTGCTACCATTTGATAATATATTTGTGTTTGATGTTTATATTTTCTTTATCTTGAACTTGTCCTTGTGATATTTTGTGGAAATAGATTTTTCTTGACAGTGACAAACATTACGGTATGTGCATTTCTTTACTTGAGACATTACACCACAGGTATTTGTTTGCTTTATCCACTTGATATGCTTCTCTGTACAAATTAAGTCGGTGAAATATTTTACAACTTATATTGTATGTTGAAATATATTTGTTTTCTAACTACCATTGCTTTGGGGCATGATAAAGTGACAAAATAATTTGAAGCATATGCTGTCCTTCCAAACACATTTTTGTCAATAATTTTAGGTACTTACTGCCCAAAAAATATTATGCAGTTGCAGCAAAAACTTATCTGCTTATATTCATCAGACCTTTAAATATAATTAGAGTAAAACACATACAGTTTATTTTCTCTTTTGGGCCTTTATTCTTTGCAAAACCTGAAATCCTTTACAATATAGTTTAATAGATGCCTCTCAGTATTCAGTAATTTCATGAGGAATGGATATACAATGATGTACTATAGGAAAAACAAAATTACACGGATATTAGCAGTCTCTTTTTTCAACCCAAAAGATCTTTGAGAAAGATTCTTTTATACATATCAATGTAATTTTCTTTAATTGCAATGATAACAATGTTTATGTACCTAATTCAACGTTTGCACTTTTTTGCAAATCCTGAGCATTTTTTTAATAGATTGCCCCTTATTCATTATTTTTTTTCATGAAAAGATCGATATACAATTATGTACTGTAGTAAACACAAAATTACACGGATATTAGCAGTCTATTTTCTCACCAAAAGGTCTTTGCGAAAGATTCTTTTAAACACATCAATGCAAGTATTTTTAATTGCAATGATGAAATGTATCTGCACCCAATTCATTTGTTTGCACTTTGCAGATGTTCATATTTGAAAAGCTTTGCAGTATAAAAGTCTTATACTTAAAGAATGCTACTAAAAAGAAGTATATATCTTGGCTAACATTTAGCATACCATTGTTTAACATACAGTGCTTTTTCTGTCCCGATCAGCTGCAATAAAAGAATAACCATGAAATCAAAATTAAAAGCTGCCCATGTCATAAAAGACATACTGTACTGTCCTTTGTCATCAGTCAGTTACACAGTTAACACTTATTATGAAAGAAACCCAAATCTTCAGGTGTCATAATTCAAGAGTTTTGCATCCTTCCCTCTCATGTGAACAACTGCGATATCTTCTGATCTGCAAGAAGAAAAAAAACTCCCAAAATTCCTCTGATAACACAAAAATTCTAACATAAAAACAAATGAATTTCATGTTTTGCAACGATGCCTCACTGTTAAATTAAATTTCAATTACAAGGAATAATTTGGCATTTTTTATTCCACCTCTTATTGCCAGCTAAATGGCATTGAAAAGGATGCAGTTCTTGTGCGTCATGATTTACCTAAATGCAGCTCTTTAAATGTGCTGTACAGTAGAACTGATATTGAATTTTAAGCAAATAATTGTTTATACAGTTCTTTGAAGAAAAAAAATCACACACAAGCAGGGCTATACACCATTATAGAAAATTGAAAATCACCTTTTAATCCATAGTTAATGCCTCTTGTACTTCAAGGTACCCTGAGTAGGTGTCATCTGTAAATCCTGCCCTGATTCGTATGACACAGCAGGAAGGTAACACTCTCCTGTTGCCTTTTCCTAAGGGTTGACGTCTGCTTGCCTACAAATTTATCTGTCGATAAGCCATGAGTCTTTTCTGCCCGTTGAAATAAAAGGAAAAAGTTCATTTTAGGATTCCATTGCTTTTATGTTGCATTGAGGTTGGCTGTTGGAAAAGTGCTCAACTGAGCTGTTGCAGCTTCAAACTTGGATGCATTCTATGCACCACATTCCGAAGATCTTCAAAGTGGAGATCCATGGGCTAAATGTGTCTTGAATGAGGAAAACTGAAAGAAAACTCCCGTTGGCAAGTGTCTGGTCTTAAAATTTTAAAGCAGTATTCGATAGAGTTCAATGGTGTGAATGCTGCGTTGATTTACTGCGCATATTCGTAAAACTCTTCTAAAATCTGCAGAACTGAAAGCATGCAGGGTATATAGATTAAATAGCCTTTTATATTTTGTAATTAACTAAAAAACTCATTGATGTCAATGATACAAAAATTTATAAGAAATGTATTAATTTAGGAAGAAAGTCAGTTTTTACTTCCTATCACAAAATGAAAAGCAAGATAGACAGCAACATCAAAGTAGTGTAGGGTTGCCTAATCTTAATTGTTATAAATAACCAAAAAATCTCAAAAAACTGACCTGTTGTTCATTTGAGCCTGGGCTGCAAGTGGCGGTTTCTTTTTTATCGAAGAAATTGTTGGAAAGCAAGCTCCAAATGTAAAGTCTGCAAGCATACTGCAGCAAAGTTCGTGTCTTCAGTTACACAGGCTCCAAAATCCAGTTCATGTTGTCCAAATACCGAGTGGCAACAAACATTATCCCTTTCAGAAGGCATAGCTTCACATTCCCCACACAAACAATAATCTCCTTCACTATCAGTCTCAGTTTCACTTCCAACTGAGTCAGTGTCAGTAGCATTTGTTTCAGCAGCTAAATTTACCATTTCAGCTTCGGTATACTCGGGTTCAAACTGATAGCCCTCAAGTCAAAAATGTTCCATTTTCAACCAAAAAATCCGATATGTCTTTAGGCCTACGTACTTAACTTTGATATGCCTGGGCATGCGGATTACACACTGAAAGAAATAATGTTAGGCTGACAAACGACTCGCCTAAGTCGTAAACAACGTTTGCTTGTTGCAAGTGCTGAGTTTTTGTTCCATTCCGTAAAAAGAATGCTTCAAAGTGAAACTGAATATTCTTACGAAGTGAAAGAAACACGATCAGTACAAAGAAATATGTTTGATTTTACAAAATATGACCAATGAAAAGTGAATTCGAGGTTAGTAACTTCGTATCTTCGAGGTACTCTTCTAGTTGTTTATCCTTTTTTTTTCGCGGAACTGATGACGATCTTATCGAGAGTAAGAGTATTTCTTTTCGACCGTATTTTATTCTTTTCAAGCAATGAAACAAATTATATCGATTGAAAAAGAACAATACAACTATTATAATTTACACGAAAGTAAATACGCATTTATATTCCTAAAACAAATCAATGGTCATAAAGATTATTTTTCTGCTGTAAGTTGGCAACAGAAAATCGAAAGTGAATCGAAAACGTCACTTCCGGCTTGAAAAGCGGTGGTTTCAAAAAAATTTGATGAAATATGGCGGCTCCCATAAGCCTTCAAACTTTGGATCATATCTGAAAATGATTGATTTTGCTGGAAAATGGTGTTGATTTTTAGAATCTGCATATATTTCTGCCCTAGATTAACTTCAATCATTCTGTGGGTTTATGTCTCCTTTAAAGTAAAGATAGTCCATCCAGATGGACATCGAGTAGAAGGCGAAGCCCAACATTGAGTGTGTTTGTTGTCGTGCTGCGTCCTGTGATTGCGCCGAATGCTAGGTACATCTGGATGGACGAAGTAAAAAGGAATTGTCTCCAAACTGTACATTGTTTGACACTTGTTACTGGTTTCATTCTAATAAGCATTTATCAGCCCCATGAGACCTGATTCCTGGTATTCAAGTGATGTATGAACTTGCTTTTGGAATGACAATGCTAGTAGAACTGTAAATTTATTTTAAAGACGCATATGAAAAGGCTAGGCAAAAATGATCTGCTGCTGAACAGACGTCAGACATTGAGACATCTGCCGAAGAACGGGAAAAACCTTCAGCTCCAAAGAGAAGGAGAATGTATGTTGTTATATTATTTTATTTGATATTATGAAACTGTCAACAATAACATTTAAGGCTGCACAGGTGGTAAAGTGTGGTAAAGCAATGTGGTAAAGCAATTTTACCACCATGTGGTTTGACTTGGTCACATATTTCATGAGGTAGGGTACATGTGTGGGTGGTTGGAAATTTCATCTCATTAATATTCATGAAGGAGCGGGACCAATTGTAATTTTGCTCAGAATTGTTTGTAATCATGTTTTCTCAGCCATGCTCAGGTGGATTTATGTCATACTGGGTACATAGGTTACCAATATTGAGTAGACAATCCCTGCTGTTTATATCGCCAATCTCATCAATATTTATCAGTAGGTGGGGCTTGGAGCGAATTCCTCAAATGTAGATATCGCGGCCAGCGTATTTTGATCAAACTTATTTTTATAGTATTGGTAGGATGTAAAATTTGTACTATAAAAACTTTTATTTGAAAATACTATAAAAACTTATTGGTAGGATGGTAGATACACGGCTTGTTGGTATGAAATTTAATCTCGTTAATAATAATGAGGGGGTGCGGCCAACTGTAATTTTGCCGATAATGGCTCAAATCACATTTTCTCAGTAGTGTCAAGGTGGGCTGAGGTCATACTTGGCATGTAAGTGGCCACAGTGATTAGACAATCTTTTTTAGTGCTAATGTCATGAATATTAAGGGTGGTAGGGTTTGAAGAAAATTCTTGAAAATTGTAAATAATGAACTTAACTTTTAGATGCCAAGGAATCTCAAAACCTGATGGTTTTCTTGTTACGCCTTATTCCTCCGCTTCACAGGTATGGGAACTTTTTACGTAACTGTGTGGGATCTGCATGTTAATTAGGCTTTAGCCTAATTACGTTGGCAGACGTAGTAGGCGTATGTAAAATAGTACCGAGTGTTCAGTATGTATTACCGGTATTGGTCGTATATATATCAATGATATCGGTATACTGGTGTTATCGAACATTAACACGTGAATAAAGTGGAAGAAGGGCTATAGCATTAAATCAACAACTTGAAATTATATTGAAAAGTTTTATGCTGTAATGTAAAAAATACTACCCCAATGAGCAAAGTTCAAAAAGTTGTACTGTTCCTTTATTGTGTAAAGTGTAGGTGTACTTCCTGCCATATTCATGAAATTGAGCAATTTTTGGTGAAATAGTTGTGGGGATGTGTCTGAATAAATATTTACAGGTAAAAGGGTCAAATATGGCACTTCCAGTCATTTAAGGGGAACATTTACTGTAATGTATTATACCTTAAATGCAAATTACTATAAACCCTCAAAATGTGCGCATGCTGGCATTATATGACAATAAGTTACAAGTGCTGCCGATTGCAACGATAACAAATTTTCTGTGATCAGACACCGAATTTATTCCAGATAGCCTATAGTTATATGTATCCTTTCTTTGTAAAGTTTTCCTTCTTTAATCCAATTTCCACGATTATAAATTGAAAACGTGGCTATATCTTTTTGCATGTGAACCATGACAGTTTACCATTCCAGGTTCATTTGAATACTTTAAGAATATTGATTATATTCCTTTCAGATTGAACCTCCGTTACATCAGTGACAGCAGTGATGATGATACTGGACCCATTAGAACTGAACCCAAAAAGAAAGCTGCTGCTAGCCTCGCTTCTGCCCCATCCACCCCTGTCTTCAGGCCGGTATCATCGCCATTAATGTCAGGTCCACTATCAAAGAAAACACAGTCTGTTGATCTCACTTCCGCTGCATTGACTTTATCGCCAATTACACCTGTTTCATCAATATCATCAACTGTACAAACTGCACATGGTAAGTTGAAGATTATGAAAAGTACACAGATTTTTATTTATGAAAAAGCAGTAAGTCTGTATTGACCAATATTTAATATTGAAAATAGGTCATGGAGTTTGAAGTTGTGGCTCATCAAGTATTGTTCATGCAGTCTTAAAGTAAGATTTACATGCATAATTGTATGATCACTTTCCCACTATTCAAGAATGCCATTAATGCAACAGTCCAGTTAAGTTGAGTTCAACGCATCACATTCAATATGTCAATAATCCAACAAAGTGAAAATTTCAAATCTTCAAATTATAATAACTGTGTAACAGAGGGTTGGATTGTATCCTTACTTGGTATGGTATTGCTATTATAGCTTTATGTCTATATGTGCATTAACTTAAAATATTGTGCAATAATAGCTACAGCAGTACGGCACACGATAAATGACAATAGAGTGACATACCCAGGGGTTGAAATAGGGAATTGGTTACCGAGGGCTAATTTTTAGAAAAATCCTCTGGTTAACGGGCTATTGCTTGAAACCGGTGGACATTTGTGTTGCACCAGGGGCAATTATCTCTCACCATTCTTTAAGCCCCACTGCGCCCACTCTCCATCTGGCCTCCTCCATCCAACAAATTATTTTTCATTCACTTACATCGAACAAGTATTTGTAACTTGCTTGTGCCCAATAAACGAAAGTACTTGATGTATTTTATTTGTATTTTATCTTGCAGTTTTCATACATGATTCACTCTGCACCATGGGATGATTCACTCTGCCCCGGATGTGGGGCACAGTGGATAATTTTTTGAAACGACTAATTAATGAATAATTAAATGAAGGAAACATGTAACTCCAATCATGGGGGATGTTATTATAGTACTGGACTATGGCTATTGTATGCACAAAAGAATGTTAGTGTATCTACCAGGAAAATGCGGATATATTGAAAATGAAAATTGCTAATCCACTGTGCCCCACCTTCCCCTACAAGGGACGCTCCACTGAAAACGTTCCTCCGACCATTCAATATAGTATAATCATAAACGGTTCGTTGGATCGACGTCGGCTGAACTAGTTCGGTGTTGGAACGGCATTGGCGGTAGAAGTATATAAGCTTCCCTCTTTATACGCTGAAATGACTATCTAGAAATAGACTATCATAAACAGTTCGTTGGATCGATGTCGAATCAACTTTGAACAGCGGGCACTTACGTGAATACGTATACCTTCGACGTTTAATACAGTTTATTAATATAACGTAACATAAACATTTCGAAATACGTGTATCCATGACATCCAACTTAACACTGGCAATCATATGCGACTCAGACGAAAACTTTGAAAGTACCGTCAGAATAAATACAACAACTTCTCGCTTATCATGCAGTTATTAAGGTAAGTAAAACTGAATTGAATCAAAAGGAGACATATTTTCAGTAAAATAAAACTGTAGAGCAATGTTAAACATGCTAACAAGTATATTGCAAATCGACACTCGGTTTCTTCCATAACACTTGCACTGCGAGTGAAAGAAAGAACCATATATACATTAAATATCGCACAGCAATATCTGGTGCAGTAATATTAAGGTGACGTTTAACTTAAATAATTGTTTCGGTCATGGCAGCTCCACATAACAATTATGAATCAAGTAATCATTTGATGCACGATGAACAGCATACCTCGTAAGACCCCCTCCACATATCCTGACAAACACAACCACATCCCCGACTACGCATTTAAAACACTTCCGTAGACAAATGTGCGTCGGCAGCGCTTTAATCTTCTGCTGAGCGAACGTGAAAGAGGAATGTCAGTTATCTTTTTATGCGCTGTGCAAGACTATGGAAGCGCAGAAGGGACATTGCATTGACAAGTTACCGACTTTTCTAAACCACAAACATCGGCAAATTGTCGAGTTGACGAGACGATAACGTGATAAAATTCAGAAACTTCAAAATTTGACGAGATATTGGATGTTGTTAATCTATTAATTTTCTGTCATTTGCTGAGTCGCATACTGAGTTGCTACTATCTCAAAAATGACAGAAATCGGAAAATGTTGACGAGATAAAGAATCTCCTTCAAGTTTCTGCAAATTGCATTGGCGGGTTACCGACTTTAACAAAAGTAAAAATATCTGCAAAATGTCGAGATGGTAACGTGATTCTACAAATTGCCGTTTTGACCGTACAACCGACGGATCTCGTCAACGGATTAATTTTCTGTAATTTTAAGAGTGCCAAACTTTTTCAAAGAAAGTCGGGAAATTAACAAGAAAATTAATCTTGAATGATTTGAAGAATTGCACTAAACTAATCTCGCGAACATAGCGTTATATAATTGCGTTGAATTTTGGTTACTCCATAGTGGAATTGAGTGTTGTTGCTTGTTGTTTTTTTTTTTTAATATTTACGAGTTGTAATTGTGCAAAACGACACTTTTACGGTGGTCATAAGGGGACATGTTATCACATTATAGAATAACTCAACTTCTCGACAAAAATCGTAGTTCTGTCGAGATACTGACGCTTTCTCGACATGTCAGTCAAAATGTCGAGATGCATATACCATTGGTTTAATTCTAGGTAGACTCTGGGCCACTGTAGCCATACAGTGCCCCCCCCCCCCCCCCCCCCCCCCACAAACACTCCTTTAGGGAGTTTCATCCACCATTTCCGGTCACAATCTATTTGTTTGTTAATGTGGTGTGGACGCTAGTGCAACTCATAATTTCAAATTGAAAATAATGTCATTTCTCTGAGTAAACAACATAAAAACAGTACGACTCTTTCATAGCGTTTTTATATTCTCACAGCACTGCAGACTACCCCAACCTCCCCCAAACTCCGCATTAATTCTCATGTATAGGCTGGGTCACGTAATGTACGATTGGCCATCACCCATGAAGGCAGGATAACTGGTGATATAGGCCCAATAATCACGTGCAAATAAACAAAGGGTCAAGTTTTTAATGCTTTAGTATAGGTCAGACCCATCTTTTAAGTGTTGACCAGGCTGAAACTTCTAGAGTGTGGGACCTCCTTTATAGCTACTGGTTATTTGCTAAAGGTAGATCAAACATAGCTCCTGCGCCAGAATGCGATCTATTTTCGCGGTTATGAAACAATACCGTATTTTATTCTTAAAACACGATCGTGCAAATGCCGAACCTGGCTTAAGAAATAGAAACAAAATTGAATTCTCGTTCAAAACGGTCTTTTAATGAGTCAACCAATCGGACAATTGAAAATAATACAAAAGATTACATTTTCTTAGCACAAACTACGTCAATACAAAACTGTAAACATGCAAAGTAAAGCCCACATATAACCTTCGGACATTCGGTGAATTAAACGCTGTTGACAAAAGGATCCAAAATATATTAGAATAAATAACTTCCAAATATTTCTTGTGCAAATAGTGTGAGCTATATCACACTAAAACTTGATAAAGATCTAAGCCTTAATAGCACGATTCTGTAGAGCTGTTACTATTGAGTACTTGAGGGCAAGTTACATTTTCCTTGACGGGGGGGGGGGGGGTAAAGCGATTACATGGGGGGAGTGCCTCTTCGACTTGCAAAATGTGTGCAAGCAAAAAGTCAAACAAAAGGTTTCATTGGACAATATTTCAGACCTGCAACCTTCCACATTACAAACAGACTACTTGTATAATATTTGGATCAGTATCAGATCTATAGTTAATTCTAATTTATTCACTTTCCGGAAGCGGGAACCAAATATGATACGTGTATCATCCCTTGCCCGTATAACTGATATGAATCCCACACGTTAGATAAGTCATATATTCCTTTTAGTGCGAACACACGCCCTCACATGTTGAACATTGAAGTTTTCCCGCGTAAATATTAACATAAATAATCACCCTCCTACATAATGCCCGGCTGGTCGAATCGTACGTACGGTAAAGTATGCTGTACACATACACGTTTTACATGCACGTGATTGATCTCGCAGCGCGCGGGGCATGGATTATATATTGTATAGGCTATGTGACAAACATTCCACGTCTCACATACATTAATCGGCCGTTATAGCTATAACAAATTGATCAGCATCAAACAGGGATTTGCGGTTACGAGATTTTTCGGAGTACAAGGTTTTTATATAATAAATGAAAAACTAGTGGCAGCGGTCTCAAAAAGACAAAACTGCCAAGGAGACGATATAATTTGTCGAAATAAGGGACCTTGCTCTGTATACTTATACTGTTATACTATGTCTAGGATCAGATTTATTAATGGGCCAACCTAGTGTATGCTGTTGTATACACTGCACAGGCGGTAGGATGTTATAGCCTGGGCCTTGTCAGTTTTTTGTTGATTCCTCGAATTAAGTTATAACCTATACTGGAGTATGACAGAAACTAAAATGATAACGTCCTCATTGTGTTTACTCTTTATAAAGTTTGACAAGGCCTAGATTAACCTACACATTGGAGGTAAATTTAATTTTTTTTAAACATTAAAAGTCTAGGCGTATTCTTCGAACGGTATAACAATTAAGGTAAATAATTGAGCTTACGCCCAGGGGTAGCTACAATTTTCGTCCCACTCCGTTTCAAACTGCCCCAAGCTAGGATCACCCACCTCCTATATCTTATTCTTAAACATTACCAAAAAAGGCACCAAAAGTGGTTTTTACCATATTCAATACTATCTTAGAGGCTAGTTCACAATCCCAAAGAAAGAATGCACAGGGACACTGGGATATTAATTTAACAATAACAGTTTAGGAAAGACAAAGTCCCCACACCTCTCCTGAATACTCAATATAGTTCCCTCTGAGACTAAGAGGAGCCAGTTGAGCACAACTGCCTGTAGCTTAAGTCTGGAATTTTCAACATTTCTTCGTTGTTATGGCTTATGTAAAAACCAATAAGACGTAATGTACAATTTAAACTAAAGCACCACCCCTATCTCAAAATAGATAAGAGTAAAGTTCCTAAACAGATTCAAGAGCCCAGAAACTTAGACATTCCAGTCACAAATATTGCACTAAATTTAACTTCTAGGCCCACAGTATCACAAACACAGGCCATGACAATGTTAGGCTTAGCATTAGGCCTTCTGAAAGCAAACACCTCTTCAACAATACATTAAACAATCCTGGAATTACCCACAGGCCTAGTAGGAGTTCTGAAAGTGAATTTTAAGAGCTTTCACCATGTTCTAGTAGCACGTCAGATGTTGATGAAATGAGCCTCTCTGATCAGTTGGGGGAATGGACTACATCAAACAACATATCTCAAACAGCAGTATCTAGTTTGTTAAACATTTTAAAACCATACCACATAGATTTAAAGATATTTCTTTTGAAAACATAGCAGGGGGCAAGTACTATCACTTTGGCATTGCTAACTACATTAAATCAAAACTGCAGTTATCACAGCCATGTAAAGAATCTATCTCAATTAAAATTAACATTGATGGTCTACCCCTGTTTCGCAGTTGAAATATGCAGTTCTGGCCAATTTTGGGGATCACTGATAAAATTTGTGACAGTAAACCATTTCCAATTGGATTATTTTCTGGAATGTCGAAACCATCTCCAGTTAATGAATTCCTAAAACCATTAATTGACGAAGTTACAAGTCTCGAAGAACATGGTATTGAGCATTGTGGGGCAAAATACCAATTTTCAATATCTGCTGTTATTTGTGATGCCCCAGCTCGTGCCTTAATAAAGCGTGTAAAAGGGCATTCCTCCTACAAAGGCTGTGATCGGTGCATACAAACTGGAACTTGGATGGGAAAAATGGTGTACAAAGAAAGTACAGATAGCTTAATAACTGACGAAAGTTTTCAACAAATGCTTGACGAAGATCACCACCTTGGACAATCTCCATTTTCATCTACTTCTATAGGAATAGTTTCCTAATTTCCATTAGATTACATGCATCTGGTATGTTTGGGTGTTACTCGTAAAATGCTGGGTTTGTGGATGAAAGGTCCGCTCAAAACTAGAATGCCAACCAGAGTGATCAATGCAATTTCTGAGAAGATGATTTCACTTAGAGAGTTCATGCCAAGAGAGTTTTCAAGAAAACCTAGATCACTCCGAGAAGTTGATAGATGGAAGGCTACGGAGTTCCGTCAATTCTTAGTCTACACTGGTCCATTAGTCCTTTCTAGCCAAATACCAGTGAACCTCTACCACAACTTCCTGCTGCTTTCTGTTGCAGTTCAAATTCTGTTGTCACCAATGCTTTGTAAACCAATCATGATTGATTCATTATTGTGAAGAATTATTAAAACTGTTTGTTGCACATTTCTCCAAATTGTATGGCAAGGAAATGGTAGTGTAGAATGTACATTGTTTGCTTCATCTTGCTGATGATGCACGTAAATATGGTCCATTAGATAATGTTTCTGCATTTCCATTTGAAAGTTATTTGGGCACATTGAAGAAAATGGTGTAAAAGCCATCACTGCCACTGCGGCAAGTAGTTGGGCATCTGTTGAGAAAGGGGGAAATTCAGAAAAGCATGAAGAACAATGAGTGCACTATCCTCAAACAAGAACATTCATATGGGCCAGTGCCAGAAGGACATTTAGCTATGTCACAGTATGCCTACTTTTATCACAAAGATTTGAATGTCCATATAACTCTTGGCACTGGGGACAATTGTGTTCAAATAGGGAATAATGTGTGCCTAGTGCAAAACTTTTTTGTTACCAATGATGACTTGTATGTGGTTTATCGATCATTCACTGACAAGGAAAATTATTTTAGCTATCCTTGTGAATGAATGTGTATAGGAATTTTACAAGTTGACAGTATCAGTGAAAATCTACAGGTATCACATTCGAGGGAAAATGAAAACAAAATCTGTACTTTTACCGCATAGAAATTGGTTCATTGCTATGCCTATCCTACATTAAAGAGTAAGTTTATATTAAGGAGACTTGAGGCCAGTTACTGTTAGTTTAAGTTTAATGTTATACATTTTTACACTTCATTGACTTGCATATATGATCATCACTTTAACATAAATTAGAAAAATTATATTACTCAATCTTAGCATGGACCCATTGTATCACATTGTGGAGTTTACGGACTCTAAGGAGATAGCCATCATCAATGAGAAATGGATGGTTTCTGAGGGTACCTGTTTGTGGCCCCCCTTCAAATCTTCAGCAAGTTTGGCAAAGGCTCTGAAGACTACCACAGAGCCCGAGACAAGTTGGAAGGCTTTTAAAATAAGAAAACTATATGCAACAAGTAAGTAAAAATTATGTTAAGTATAATTGAAGGGTGTGTCTTCATACTCTCTATTTGCCCCCATTTCTAAGTACTGGTTTGTAATACTTGTTGCTAATATGCTACACAGCCCAGCCCACAAGTTTGAGATGAAATGTTGGAGAACAGTAAATAAATTAATGCAGTAATCACCATTGTTTCACCACGATGGGCTATGAATTCACAAGTGCTCTGTCCAGTGGTTACCTAACCTATAAGGAACCCCCACACCCTGTCTCACGCCCTTTGTTTATCCTTCTCATTTTGGCTGGGTTATCCATCTGTTTCCTGATATTTTTCAATTTACCAAGGAGTAAAATAAAAGTGTAACTTCACAAATTCAAAATAAAGGTATTGAAATACATGGGGCATACTTTATATTATTCCATACAGATTCATATGACAAGGCAGTTTCCAAACTAAGGCAGGCTGAAGATGAGTCAGACCTACAGACTGGAGATGAGGAAGTAACCATAGAAAGAAAACGAAGCCCCAAAACAGCAAAAAGACTGATAGAGTCACACATGTATACAAAGCAGTGAAGCACCAAAGTATAATTATCACGAAGTTTCTATTTTCAACTGGGGTGGGAGGGGTGCTTTGTTAGCGTAAAAGTGGTCAAAGTAAGATAGATTTTAGGCTATCATTATTGTATTATGGTATTTTAATTTGTTTTATTATTTTTTAATTGCAGACCTAATCAACGTTATATGGTTGAAAGCTCAAGTGATGAGGAGTTTCCTGCCTCAAGAAAACGACCCAGACCACCATCATTTCCATCAACTTCAACACAAGTCACTCCGCTTGCTCTATCTCCTGCCCCACCACGCTCTCCAACCCCACCTCGCTTCCCAAACCAAACTTTGGACAATAGTGCAGCCTCTTCTTTCCATTTCCCTGGTAATTTTCTTTTAACTCTTTTCAATTGTTTATAAGCATTGTATATTAGCTCTATTGGTTTACAGAATTTTCAGCTTCATTAAATTAAAGCAAATGACACATGGTTGAATTATTTGTATGAAGACAAAGTAATATTTGTTACTATTTAATATTATTTATTTATATTCTTGTGAATTGTTATTTATTATTAAATTGATGCTAAATATGCAAGAACAAAAAATGAAAGACCTAATGCACAGTATAATTTTTAAGGGAACACAGTTGAAAAATGGGTGATCTCGATGCTGACGGAGATTAAGGCGGAGGTTCAGCACAACAAGGAGTTTCTGAAAACACTAACTGAGGCAAACGTCCTACCAAAGAGCGAGGAGGACGATTGGCTAAATGAATTTCCTCTCAAGTCCCTTGAAGGTATAACTTCTTTGTAGGAAAAACTGAAAAATGACACAGGAGCAAGGAAAAAACTGGTAAGAAACGTTTTTTGTATGTTTTTGATTGCACGTTTAAAAGAAACCAGTAGTGTAAGCGTTCTATGATTGAGTTTTAAGACTAAATGTAACTTGCTGTAATTTCGTGCTCTATCAATTTGTAATATAAAGTTAATGAAAACCTTTTCACTGCCATATTAAATAGACATATGATGCTATGTGGTCTATAAGTCTCATATTTCAACCCAAGACATAAGTGTAGATGGCACAGTTTAAAGGTTACAATTTGCTCTATGAGCCTCATAATTGCATATTGCTTTAAAAATTGCACTACTTTTTTCCAACTAGGAGTGGTAGGTGTCTTACAGTATTAAACAATCTTGCCAAACTCTTAGATACTTATGCACCCAGTGACCCCACTCCTGTCATACGTGGTATGTCATAAGTCATACCTCCATCTGAGATATATTTGGCATTGATAATTTTGTTGAAAAAATTGTATCTCTGTTAACTACATACATTTTGAAATATATTACTTTTTATTATACTTCTAGTAGTAATGTTTACCAAATACATATTTTTAGGAAATAAATTAGTTACAACTAATGTAATACTAATAGTAGTGTGGTGGTAAATAACAAAGAAACAATTCATAACTTATTACAACTGGATAACGTAAACTTTGTTCCATAATAAATTTCATCTTTTATCGCCATCATCTCCTTATATAGGTCCAGAAGCTGTCTATGATAGGTGGGACCAACTTGGATGACAGTGTGAGAAGGATTTTATCCTTCCTAATGAGCAGTGCCTTGGCCACAAAATTCAACTGGTTAGGCAGGGGTAGTGCAGAAAAGAAAGCCTTTTCTACCCTTCTTCTGAAAGATTTGATTTTTAGTAAGTATACAAATGCCTATAATTACAAAATCGTCCCAGTTGTTCAAATTGTATATATACTGTGCCAAACTAACAGTGCTTCAAGGTTGCATCATGTTACATGTAGAAAAGCTTCACACTGAACTACACACAAACATTATGCACTGTATACATCTTTCCCTAAAGGCCAAGGCCCATATTTTAACCATGAAGCAACTTTGTGTAGATTTAATGGTTTTGTCAGACTGCAATGTGTGACTGTGATTGATATAAGATAATGTACTTATCTTTGCAAAGCGCTCAGCAGAGCAGTCAAATTGGACCAAGTTGATAAGTATCAATGCCCTCCAATCATTTGGGATGAGACTTGCCTGAAATAAACAACATAGTATCAATTAAGCCATGCGGTCAGTCATTAGATTACATTTTCTCCTGGTTTATTAATGTGTTTATACTTATAATTGCTCTTCGTATTTTCCTATAGTCCCTAGGGGCCATCTCAAGAAACCCACTGACAAAAACAGCAACCCAGTCGCAGGTGGAAGCAGTTATTAAATTATGGCTAAAACATGCTGCAGACCGGAATGGTGCCCGCAATGACAGGCAGGCACAACAGCCAGAATGTCATCTTGATTGAAGTCAATTACTTTAACTTCAACATAAATCCTTTAATATACCTATTTGCATTGTGATTTCTAATTGATACCCTAACTAGATCATTTTTCCATTATCAATATCAAGACTGCTTTCACATTGTTTAACTTTAGTGTGACACTTTTGAACTGTCATTAAACTGTTCCTTTAACTTAACATGCCTTGTAAATAGTAATGGCTATATTATAGTCTTGTAACACATTTTGAAGGCTACAGCAGTAAAAGTAATCAGTAAAAAATGCTTGCAGGGTCTACATCCTTGCATCAAATGCAATTCCATTCTCCTAGTGAAAGATTTGTTAATACAATTCAAAGTAGTCCTAAGCCTCATATCAGCCCAAAGTGCCTGCATGACCTATAAACTACATGCTGGTATTGTTTGCTTCCTGGCTCCTCCAGTGCCTTTCCCAGAGGATGGTGCTACTTTTTTTTTTACAAAGTAAGAGTGCTTAAATACAAAATGGTGAGTTATTATATAAGATTGGTAGTGACCAGAAGCGATTATGGCAATTTTCTTATTCCACCATATTTTTGGTGACTATTATCAACTTACCACCCCAGTTTAAAGGTAGTCTGTATAGGCCCCAAATTATAGCACTCTATAATTGCTAGACATTTTAAAAAACTACTTTCCTGGAGGTCTTTATTCTCCAAATTGTTCTCACACATTTTCTTAATGAACACCCAAGATGAAAGAATTTCCCAGTGGGTTCAATTTCTTCCAAGGTGGTAATAAAAACAATTTCAAAATTATGAGCAAAGGTGACCATATTGAAATTTCTGGCATATTTCGTGGAAATACTGCATACCTTTAATTAGCACTGGTACATGCTGGTCGATACGCAGACCGACTTAACATAAAAACAAATCTTACAAAGGAAATCCTGGCCTGAACTTTAATCTAAGTTAAAGGGTGTTGGGATTCAAGCATTAGCCAAATAAGCTACAAATAAAAATAGTATATACAAAATTGTACTGCAACTATATACCAAATGCTATTAAAAACATCGGTTGATACTTGATAGGTCCACGGCATATACCCTTACTGTATAGGCTGTAGTTTTATCCAGGGCATGACCACCTCGGTATCTTATTTCTACTCTGGTATTGACTAGGCAATTGAGGACGAGTAACATGACGATTAAACAACTGATGGGATAAATATGTACTTACCAATCAACTCAATCGATACTGCTCATTCCGTGTTTTTGGTAGCACGATATCTATATTATTGCGTATATTCTCGTATTAATTGGAAAAAAGTTATTAGGCTAGAATGGAGATCCGTAACAAGTGTTATGAGGCGGTTTACTACTGTGAGTGTGACGAAGCCTTGTGAGCTCGGTGTAACTGGTATCTCGATTTCTCGCCCTTGCTCAAGTAAATGAGTGAAATATTCCGTTGATTATAAGATTACCTCTCCCCGTCTCTAAATTACAGTTCAATTAGCGTTGTAAAGTTACTTCAAGATACTGATAAGAAACCATGTTTAATTAAATAGCTTGTACGGCCGCAAACAATGATCACTGAGAGCGGTTGTTTCGACTAACTTTTCCCCTATGACATGCCTCTGAAATAACAACTCCGCACGTTCAAGCTTGGGCTCACTCATGTTCGGGCATCTGGTCAGTGATTGGTTCAATGTTACCTAATTCGTCAAATCTGTCACTGAAAGGACCAACCATGAGTGAGAAAGAAACGTCACGTGCTGTTTATCTTTTGATTGTTTTTCTCTAAATTTACTACACGTCTGAAATAGCAGGTCAAGCAATTTCTTATGTATTTCTTTATATGCGATCGTGGGAACCAAGGGAATGTCAAAAGTGCAACGAGGTTAATAACCTTACATGTCGTAGATAGACAGGATGTGGTATATGCACAAAGGCACCGACGTTTTTAATCTACGTGTGTCTAGTAACGACTTCGGAATTGATGTATAAACATTTATATTTCGAAATTTCAGTTGTATTTACAGAGGCAATCACTGCTTGTTTTGGATTGCTGTTATGGGAAAATGCTCGTGGCTTTCAATATTTATTTTCTACATTTCCTACCTCTAGTGTAGTGAATGCGAGAAGGCATATTTTGGTGAGAGATTACCGTGACCTAGCGGTGTCAACCTATTCTAATTGTAAATTGCGATACCAATAGGACTGCATGGACTATTTTTTTTACATTTGTGTAATGAACCGTAGGCGGTTGCAGTGATATTACGGTAAATCGTTACCGCCATAAGGGCGACAGAAAATTATTTCTTTCTTTCTTTCGAATACGACAGCTTTTCTCCATAAAACCCACCTGGTCAGAGTGTATTTAGATTAAAGTGGTCCTGCCATGCCACCCAAAATATTTGAGTTATGTGAAAATGGGTATATTGTATGCACTTTTTCAATATTTCACTTTAAAATCTCTGGAAAATAATTGGCCTCGCCACAAAAATGAGCTTTAAAGTTCGTACTTTTTACCACGCTCTAAGAAAAAACTGTCACGCACTTGATGACGTGACATGTGTTCTGCTACGTCATATCGTGAAGCTACGAT
>KN882256.1:343582-356737 GCA_000934455.1 Apostichopus parvimensis
TGTTACAAAGACGTCCACTTAACGTCGTTTGAACGGTATACCGAAGAATCGGCCAAACGTCGGACCAACGAATAATGGGACGGTTTCATCGACGTCGAATCAACGTCGACATTAAATGTTGTAATAACATCCAATGAACGTCGTTTGAACGGTATACCGAAGAGTCGGCCAAACGTCGGACCAACGAATATTGGACGTCTGAATCGACGTCGAATCGACGTTGCGCCACTTTGCAAACGGAAACGTGGGAGACGTCGGTCCGACCATTTCACGCGACCCAAACCCAACGTCGATCCGACGTCAAAATGTTTACTGGGTTCAGGTCGATCCGAACCTGTCGGTGCCCGTTCAACACCCCAGGGGCCTGTGCGTAGGAGCACACTTTGGTAGCCTTGACAGCCCCAAACCGACCTTAAAAACAGTTGCAACAAGTTCCTGCCGCACCTCTAGTCCTACGTGGATGACAGTTACCCATACGGGAACGTTCGTATGGAGTAACTGTCAAACCATCGACACCACTCAGCAACGTGACACCATTCTGCCTAGACCTGCCCAAGTCTCTTGTGTAGTTTCCCCTCAGAGCCGCACATATCTTTAATTGCTATAGCACGCCCTCTAATATAGCAGTTTCTGTACCACACTAAGAGACTTGTTACATTTGATTCAATGACGTCATAATAATGAGCTATAAATTCTTTATTCATGAGCTTATGAGTATTCATGAGACCAAGTATTGAAAAGTTTATATCCAATGGAAGTGTTCAGATTGGCCACTTAGTGTAGTCCAAATACGGGTAGCAGATTAAAATAAGGTCTAATTTGTACTTACGTTGTTGTGTAAGCAAGACTTATATAAACCCTTATATTAAAAGAAAATGACAATAAGTAATGTTAAAACGTATGTAATGTCATGCGCACTATACACCGTAAAATTATTAACTTTAAATGTACGCAGTATTTGAAATGGATGCATATAATACATCAAATGGTATATTCGCTTCAATGCTTACAATACGTGTAACGTTATATTATGCTGGATATCCGTAGTACAAAAAAAAAAGCGGATGTCCCTGCGAACGAACTGGACACAAACGTTTGCCGACAATATGGGCCCTTCAAATGGAAACTCCGGTAAAGTCTTTTCACAGAATTTATGCCACCAACCGTCGTATTAGGACAACGTTCCGAAAATGTGTTACATGTTATAAAGACTTACTTTTGGCTAAAAAATACTATACCCTTAAGTACTGTGGACCAGGTTACCCTGGAAATCTAACGTTAGGCCAGCGTATTGCAAAAATACTAAACGAAACTGAGGAAAAGATATTGCGCATTGCAGGACACGTATGTATAACGTGTAAATGCATAGTCGAAAAAGTTGAAAAGGGGTGTTTTTCCCCAGACAAGTTTACAGAACTTTTCAAAAAGGCACATTGTATTGACTACGCAGTGCATCAGCAGAAACCTATCGAAGTTGTAAAGCGAATGGCAAGAAGTCCTGGCAAAAGTAATGAAACTAAACGCCGGCATCTCAATTATGAAACAACAGAAGAAAACATTCCCCCATCACAGCACTCCGCACATGTAAAAACATGGTATATTCATGTACAGCTGTAGGAATACAGCCACAGCCACATTTAATACAGCCACAGCCACATTTTGGTATAAGATAAAGGTATATGGTTTTGGGCCTATAAGTTAAGATGCCCTGGAATTATGTCCTCTGGTGGACCATGGGTGTTTGGGTGGCGGCCGGCGGGTGAGCAGCACAGAACCATAGCCATTGGGCCTAGCATGCACATGCATGCATCCAGGCACCCAGGCAGGTACTGGCCCTTCAGCAAAAAGGTGGTAGCTAGACTGCTGGTGTGTCACTACTTGACCTACAGACCTGGTCTGAAATTCAAGGGACTGCTGAAACCCAACAATTAACAACTCAGACTTAAATCTCATGTTGGTCCAATGCCAACAGCATGGTGTTTACAGGTAGTGGACCATGCACTGGCAGGGTCAGACCACCCTAATGTTCTCATCAGCCAGTGGTGCCAAAATTGCATACATGGCCCGGCATTGGGCCAATCCAGCCTGCATTCAGGAATTTCAGGAAATAGATTTAGTAATGTTAATGTGCTGGCACATTGTTGGCTGGGTAGTTAAGCTATAAAGTCAGGATTAATATTTTTCAGAAGCCAAATGAAAACATAGGAGAAGTGAGCCCAATTTTGTGTGTCATACCTGTGTGCATACTAAATGTGGTTTGTGATAGAGGAAAAAATTCTCATGCCCCCTCTGAAATGTTGTGCTTCACTACGTTGAAATATGTAACATCTTCAATGCCAGGGAAGGGGCTGGATTTTTATTTGGGAAATGCTTGAAAGTGGCAATAAGAGGAGGACACATTATTAAGGACATAGGCCTACAATTTGAATTCAATTATTGTGATAGTTGCTAACCAAGCATGAGACACAAAATTCAAAGTTAATGATATACAGACATACTATGGTTATATTTACATTTGTGTGCATGGGTATTATTATATGGTACATGTAGATGTACTTATTAAAACACCATGCAGTACCAAAGAGGTGCTGTAAATAAAAATTAGATGTTCTACTGAAACCATCTGATAAAACTTCTCCATACACCAAACTGTAGTGAATTATTGTGGTTGGCTACTTAGGCAAATAAGTTATAGGTTTTATATTTCATTAAGATTATATCTGTATAGCTGAAGTGGATTTAACATCAATTATACATATAACCAAGGACATTTTTTTTTCTCCAGATACTGAAGCCTGTTTTGGACCAAATACAAGCTGAATGTTGTAAACTCTGTGGGCTGAATTTTAATTCCTCGTTTCGAAGAACTGATCTTGAGTCATTTTTGGTATGTAATAATTAAGCCAACACTGCATACTATACTTTGGTCAAAAGAGGCAAGCTAAATTATGTGTATTGTTGGAAATAATGGTTAAAAATTAAATGGGTTTTCAGCAAAACTTAGTAAAAAGATCATTTGTGTGGGTACAAATCTTCATCCAAATGTTCCATTAAAGTGCTGTGCAATATGTACATGGTTTAAAAATTTTCATTTTTCTTTATCCTCCAAGCCCATACCTTAAGTTAACAAGAATTATTTAAAATTAGACAAACCACATGCATGATCCAATACGTGGAAAATATTTTCTGCTGATGCACTGGATGTAAATTGATGTAACAGCATATATTCTACTTTTGAGTTGGGTGATTGCTAATGGCAGTGTGCTGAGTGTGGGGTTCATGATCCTGTAAAATCTTTAAAATTACCTGAGCAAATTAAAGGAATTGCAATATTATATTTAAAAGGGAAGTAAACAAACCAGATCTGTATGTGTCACACAATATAAAGCCTTCTCTGATCAAACCCCTTGCTTTGAATTGGATTTGAAGGGTCCCAGTTTTGTACAGTCACATGACTTAAAATCACTCCAATAAGGTGTTGGCAATAAGATAGCCCATAGTATGGGACCATTTTCCAAAATATCTGATTGCCGAAGAGAAGAGAAAGGAGCATACATATGTACATTGAGGTGAAAGAAAAATTACACATATAGATTGCTGGAAATGGCACTAACTCCAGAGCTTAAAGGTATAGCTTTAACATGTCTCAACTTTTTAAAATTATTTTTGACTTATTTTTCAAGTATTCACAATAAAATATTCGAGAATTTCCATTTTTTGAAAGTGGTTCTTAATTTTGCCCTGTTATTATCTACAACACCATAAAAAATTGATTGAATTAAGTCCACCAGTTTCTTTTCACAAGTTTAGTTTTAAACATTATGGTCGGAACTGGAACTGGATAAAATTGCAGTTCCATCCGGAACTAACTGACTGGAACCAAGTTCTGGTATACCCCTAATAATTATTTTGTTTAACCCATATATAGCCTGGTTTTATCCTGAGCTTCCCCTTTAAGCCTTTTGACCATAATTGATTGAACTTCAATTTGTATTTTTCTTTCTCATTAGAATTTGTCACACAAAGAGCAAGAGGAAGAACTGCAGATGCATGCTCCTGTTCTACACCAAGTTCTTCAAGCAGCTGCTTTAAATCCAATAACTGAAAAAAGGAAATCAACAAATTCAGATAGGGTTTCGAACAGTGGTGTTGTTACAGCTGCTGGTATTCTTCTCTATTACAGGAACCAATTTACGAACGCCCATCAAACAATGACTGGAATTATTTTAAAGAGAGGAGCTGCACAGAAGACTGTGTTCAACCAGTTACATGCACGGTCAATGTGTGTATCATATGGGACAGTCTTAAGAAAACAAGTGGAGTATGGTGCTGAACATGATAAACCTGTCAATGACTGGAAACAACAAACAGAAGAAGAAACTAAAAGAAGAAAACAGCTCTCAGCAGTGGGCGATTCTAAAAGACTGAAACAGTTAGAAACTGATCAACATCCAGGGTTGAAACTAGTTGGTGACAATGTTGACCTTCGGATAAAACCGAGGGAAAGTACAATTAGTGAGGGAAACAAGGACCTTCATTACTATAATGTTATGGCTGTTAAAAACAGGGTATCTGGGAATGGTCTTAATGATGAAAATCCAAAAGGAACAGTGGATACTGTACCTTGGTCTGCTTATCTGCCAACTGCACAGGACAATAAAGATTTGAAAACTGAATGGAACTACCTTGTAGCAAAGACAATAGCCAGCTACATTCCACATTTCCAATGGTTCAAGGAACTAATTCCAAATCACTTGGACCATCAATACATTCATCTAGCAAAGAAGAAAACAGAGGTGGTAAATTTTATATCTTTTAATTTGAAATAATGTTCCTTGACAACAGGAAATATTTCATTATGATAATTCAAAATTTTACTTCATGTTTAATATTTGTTAATATAATTTAATTGAATACAATCATTCAAACAGAAAAATATCTTAGTAAGTAGATGGAATGCCTTAGTGTTTAGTCATAAAATAACTCTGATGGTGCCACTTGGATTGGGTACATAAATGAAAAACTGCTGCTACAACATCAGATACCTTACAACATAATATAATTGGGTTTGGTTTGATTTGCATCAATTGTGAAAGATTAGCACATAATGTATAAACACTTTATCAAACCTTCCAATAGAAGACAACCAAGGGTCTAAACTATAAAGAAATACAAAGGATTATTAACCCTAGTGGCTGTTTGATGTCATGATATGCTTACTTCAAGTCATTTTTCTCAAACCATTAAAAACAGATAGCTTTGGAATGGAACCAGACATCTGAATGCTCATTGTATGTTATTGTAGACATTCTTGTCCTCATTATCTAAGTGAAGTTTATTGCAATTAAACCCCTCCCACATCTGAATTAAAAAAACTATGAATTGAAAATTTTGCTCTATGCATTGCATTTTAACTGCAGGTGAACCTTGGTATTATACTGGAGAATGAAAATACAAATGAGGGCATGGCCAAAATTATGACTGACACACACAAGTTTATTCCTGTTGTGGATGAAATTCCATGAAAGGTGGTAAGTGGTGGCGATTTATTGACATGTGAAAGACAGCTAAATATTCAAGATGACCGTGGTGACAGTGAGGATCCATTGAAGAGATGGGGTGGTTTAGTACCAACCATTGAGGATTTCCATACCTTTATTAATTTTTGTGAGGTAATTAACATTTAAATGATTGACACAAATTCCATGGACTTGTTGGGAACTGTTTTGTTATGTGAGAGTGTAAATGTTTAAGTATATATAGTGAGTAAACATTATCTAACACATTTTCTGCAATGGTTGAGACATGTAGCAACATAATTGAATGTTCATAAAAGTTTGTATTCTGACCAAAAGTTCACAACCTAAATAAACCTAATAGCCCATGGAATACAGTATATCTAGTTCCGGTAGCCCAATATACATGTGCCATGTACCAGTAGTAGTACTTATATAAGCATTGTAGAATAAAACTTGCCAGGGTACTACAAATTAAAGCAATAATTGCATGTACATCCCATGTATGCCATAGGTTCGCTAGATGTATCAGTTAATTTTCTGTCAGTTGAGGACAAATATCATGGGAATTGTGGAACGATTATTTATATTCTTTAATAAAGAAAGGGGGCTGTAATTTTAAGATTTATGCAGGATTATGGTGTTTAGTTATCACAAACACTGTCCCCATTAATTGCTATATTTGCATGGACAGAAATTCACAGAATATCCTTTGGTTCATGGGGTATATCCCCACATTTTTTTGTAAAGAAATTTTAGCACATTAACAGTACCAATTTTTTCTTCAAAATGGCCACAATCACTTACACCCCTCCCTTCCTCCCTCCACAACTATGTGAATAAATTTCTATCGTTGATATTGTGCGATTTAGTTTTCACAAAAAACATTCTGTTGATCTCTTTTTCACCAGGTGATTTGGGGAATCCTTTACTCGTCTCTTTCAGCGGGAGACACAGGTACATTATATTCTGTACGAAATTTTCTTCGAGCCTACAATGTTTCTAGTGATCCATTAAAAAATGTTAATGGTTGTACAGATCTCCTAAAGAAATTTACTGATATGCTCATCATAACCTCTGCTTTGGAGTTCTTTGGAATGGAGTCAATCCAGAGTGAACCAACCAAGCAAACGTTTGACCCTGCAGCTACTGACCCCAAGGTTTACATGACACGGACTATTAATGCATTGCTAGACAGATTTGCTATCCATGATGGCCCCCGATTTGCACTTACCAGTCAAACTGGTCTGCTCAAATTGTTCCAATGAATATAAAACACTGGGTGGTCTAAAGAAGCATCTTAAAACAAAACATCCAAGCCACAATAATGGTAGCTTGGAGTATCCCATTGACCAGGACTGTGTTTAACTACAGTTGTTCTGCTTTAAGCCTTTGTTTAATAGCACAAGATTTTACAGATGCAAGGAAACATGGAGATGGTGCCAGAATCATCAGGCTTTACAAGTTTCTCATGTTATACTTCAAGATGGTTGGTAAGACAAAGTATGCTTACCATTGTTTGCATGTTCTAATGCAGGTGAATTGTTTTCTTACACCAAAACTTTCACACTGCCTGACATGGAACAGATTTGTTAACAATTCAGGTAGAATTGACACTAATACTGAAATGGACAGGGATATGGAGTATCATAACAGAACGTTCAAAGAGGAATGTATAGGTTTCAGAGGTAAAGTTACTAATGCTTCTGTGTTGAGAGTTGGAAGAGCTGCACGTCTGGATGCCATGATGAAAAAGTATGACTCTTCGTACCAAATTAGAAGTGCAAGTGGCAAACATTGTAAAAAAGACACTAAGAAAGACGTTGTTGAACTAATTCATCATGTTCACAAGGAACATATTTCCAGGGAAATTCATGGAAGAGCACATTTTGCCTTCCCCACAATTAGTAGGAATCCTCTGGCACAAATGAACCTTTCAAAATTACAAACATGCTTGAAGAAAACTACAATAGATATATCAAGAAAACATATATATCGTGTTTAGAAAAACAAAGAAAGGCACTGTTTTCCTGTTTCATTGATAAACACAAGTCTGTTAAAATGCATAACATGTTATAGCCTAAGTGTACAACTGTCTAATTGAACTGTCTTTGTGGCATAAAAAATACATAAACATATTTTACTATGAATCTTTGTCAGCCAGAAGTAATTTAAGGAAGCTTATAGCTAATTGGGTTTAGTGTAACCTTGACCTCAATGTTTTCACCAAATTATGTAGTAACTGACAACATATTTATGATGTGAAAATACAATTTATCTCCTAATGCATGAAATTGGCATGTATTGGAATTCTATATATTTGAAAATCATATAAAGAAAAGAAAATAGGCCTAATGTTTTATACAATCATTCATAAATGAGCTAAATGTCATTTTCTTATATCCTTTCTTGGGGCCTATTGTTTGTTTATATTTTTTTATTAAAAGATGACATACTGTATATACTGTAACATACCAAATGAAAGCTAGTATGATGTGTTAAATTTTGCATATAATTATTTTGTGTAACTGCTACAGGGAGAGTAAAGCAATGGGGTAATATTAATTTTGCAAAACTGTTAAGGTAATACATTTAAGCTTTATATTTGGATATAACAAACACAAAGAAATACTGAAATGTATATCTATATTGAACATGTAATCTAGCTGAAATAGGGGTTCAATATGGTTTGTATTTTCATTGACACTCCCCAGCTGAGATCATTGTAAGTTGTTACTTGTCATATACTCTATGTAACAGCAAATTAGCTGACAAAT
This sequence comes from Apostichopus parvimensis, assembly GCA_000934455.1. Classification (NCBI taxonomy): domain Eukaryota; kingdom Metazoa; phylum Echinodermata; class Holothuroidea; order Aspidochirotida; family Stichopodidae; genus Apostichopus; species Apostichopus parvimensis. The sequence continues at coordinate 351,876 of KN882256.1, forward strand.
GTAGCATTCTAGCCTACTTGGGATGATAGTCTTTAAATACTTAAATGATGTATAATAAATACAATACCAAATTCATTTTTTTTGGGCATTACTCCTATGGGTATGGACTGGCAGAGCCCCCACCCAAGTGGGACCCACTATATCATACAAAGCAAAACAGTAGTTAAAGGATGAGAAGGGTCTGTTTTCACCAGAGAAAAAAAATTCCTGCATAGATTATGCATAAGACCTCAGGCCATGGAACTCCTGCATGTGTTCAACCTTTAAAGACAATTCCTTCATGCTAAAATTGATGTTTTTCACATTTTTAATGGTCATTTGGTATGACATACCTTTATAACATTTAGGCCATACCACTAGTAACATATTCATATGTAAAGAATCCCCATATATTTGTCTTGATCAGATCTTCAATAATATTTAATGACTAACAATTATATTACTATGGTGTTTCATGGGCATAGGATATGTGTGTCAGGTGCATGACATTGTGCAAATAAATCAACTTGATGAAAACCCAGAACAATTAAACCTCATGTTTAAATGCCAGATTGTTGTATGAATGAGTAGAGACAAGAAAGGATGAGAATAAATTACAAAAACTATTCCATAACTTTCCTCTTTTTATTAGGCTTAAAGTAACTTCCTGATCATTACTTGTAATGAATACAGTAAAACATGCAATTTCTTGTCACTATTTGAAATAGGCTGTTAAGTCATAAGAAGTTGGGGACAGAACAGTCTATAATGTACACATGCAACAGCAATATGAGGGAATTACCCTTCTTACAGCAAATTGACATTGCCATTTAATAAAACCTGACAAAAGCTAGGCTTTCATATATGCAAACTGTATCGTGAATATTTTTTCTCAAGAGATAAATTTGAGCAACTGTGATAAATGTAATTCCCCCCAAATATTGCAACTTTCATTTACCACTTTTAAGATAATTAGCATGACAAATTAATTGTTTTAAATGCAATTTTAAGCCTAATGGCAGTGGTCACACTCTCACCTCAAAGTGAATTTCACAGACCTTGAGTCTTCTGTGATTTGACCTACATTTTCCCTAAATTCATAGCCATATATGTATTTTAAGAACACAGAAACACAAGACTCTTTTCAATTCCTTGGTTCCTCCAATGAAAATTGTGAGAATTTTATGCTCATGAAGTACTCTAGTCTTCATGTTGAAAACATACAATATATTGTCTGTTCTACATACATTCACACTACATGGGAAATATACATGTTCATACAAGAATGAGGCATCCTACTACGAGTCTGAAAACAAAGTCGTTGTGGTTTTCCACTACATGTAGTATAATGAAATAAATTTCACCTTTCGTAAGGCCAGAAGTTCCCACCAACAGTACTAAATATAGGAAACCTATATACAGTATCATGTTTCCCAAAATAAACCTGTTTACAAGATTTGTTTTATCTACTTGTACAATCAGCTTTGACCAATTTCAAATTAAAGGTAAAATGTACATACATTTGTTAACTTACATAACAAAAATGAAATCAGGATAGTCTTTTTGTAACTGAGCCTGATTAAAGAGGTTGTAGCACTTGCACCATGCAATACATTAGAATACAGTAAAAGTCCATTTACAATGGCTGATCTTCATAACAAGTGTGACTTTCATCCAAATATCATATTAAATTTCAGTATATGCTTTACCCATTGATAAGAACCAATGACAAACACACAATTCAAATGAAATGCTTACTAAAAATGATGTTAATGCTTACAGATGATGTTATGCTCTCTAAACATTTGTTGCAATGACAGTAGGTGGCCCTAAATATTTTTAAAATATTTACACTATATACATACATTTCCCTATTTGTAAGTGATATACATGCTGATTCAACCGACTGATATTATTTTACCTGCTAGGTACATGTACCTGCAAACAAATGGTTGAAGTGCATTAACATCAAATGACATCACAAAATGGCCACTCTTCAAATCAACCTAATGTGCCCTTTGACTACCACCAAAAAACAATAGGGTTATTGTATACTTTGGTTATTACAAAGCCCGATAGAAGTTGGCCCTATTGAGTCATTGTGCTTACAAGCAAAGTGTCACAGTACTGTTACAACTGTACATACACACATGATCACCTTTTGCATCTGACAATTAAGGAACCCAAAACTCAAAATTTACTCAGTTAACACAATACAATAATGAAATATTTTGCTGATAAAACTTTGAAGTGTGTCCAATGTGTTAAACCAAATAAATTTTCTGATGTATCAGAACATTCTGATAGCCTTAAATGTTTGTAGTCTGATATGCTGTCTATCTCTGAATCACTTGAATCTTCATCAGAAGACATACTTGTTTTGTTACATGTCCTTGAAGAAACACCTTCTGATGTTAAAGAATCTGTGTACTGGATGATCAAATTCATTACATGCCTTGCATGTTGTGGGTTTAAGAATACAAAATGTTGGTTTAAGTAATCAATGTCTGAAATAAAATTAACATTTTCCATGATGTCACTAATTGTGCTTGCAGGAAAACCTGATGCAATATCATCTCCAGTAATAAATTTCTGTGACATATCAGTTCTACCTAATTGCTGTTGACGAAAGTCAAACAGTTCCATACGAATATGATCTCTGTTTTCTTTTGTGATAAATCGTGATGCTTTCTTCCCCACACTTAACTTTGCACTTGCTAATTGCTCACAGAGCTTTTCTTCAATGAAACCTCTACCCAGAGTCGGATCACTACATGCATCTCCACCACACAAGCAGTGAGTAGCACATATATCACAACACCAGTGTAGTGGTCTATTGTGATCTTGAGGTGTATAACCAAATGGTTCAAGTATCTGCTCTCTTCTGCACAACACATCATTTTTCACATACTGTTTCATGTTTTCAGTTGTTTGAAACCTCCCAGAGCTTCCGGGGTAGTTCACTAGTATAGCATAACTTTGAGAACCATCACGACCCGCTCTCCCACTCTCTTGCAAGTAGTCATCAAAGTCAGATGGAGGGGCCAATATGTACAATATTGTGCGTCCCTTTTACATTTATACCCATTCCAAATGCAATGGTTGCAAACAAGATCCGTATGTCTCCATTTTCATCAGCAAAAGATTTGATGACATTCTCTTTTACTGTCTCTTCTGTCGTGCTATGGAACATTGCTATATACTTCTTTAGTTTTGGATGGGCAAACAGTATTGTAGAGTACAGTTCTCTGCAGTACTTATGTGACCTACAGAACACAATAATTCTTTCCATCCCTGTCTCTTTTCTTTCAAGTTCCTCCATTATACTGGTAAAAACCAACAACACATCTTGGCCTTTTGCTGGTTTTATGACCGAGTATCTAATGTTGACTTTCCCTGGTGACTTTAATATAGTTACAGGATTACGTAGATTAAGTTTATCTTCAATTGTTTTTCTGATATTTAGTGATGCTGTCGCTGTGAGCGCCACAAGTGGCACATGTCTTGGCAAGTGGGATCTGACTTGATGTATCTTTCCATAGTATGACCTGAATGCCTTCACTTTGCTGGAGCCAATCCCCCTACAGAAAAGAAAACAAACATATCAAGGAATAAAATCTGTACTGTACATGTATGAATAGTATACATGTAGTGAGCAACAATGATGTCCTATGAATGAAGTTTCATTTCTTCCCCATGACACATTAGTTTTAAATATATTTGTTTACACTGAATATAAATGCCTGATTCATATGGTAGGGGGCAAAAGAACAAAGAGAAAGTGTAAATGTGATGTTAAGGGGTAAAAGTTGTTTCCCCTTAGTGTATTAACTACTTTTACTATGATTTCTAAGCATAATTTTACTGTAGGAAATAGTCTTATCATTGGTACATGGTTAGTTTTAAGGTCAGAGGTTATGGAGTATGTGAGTAACTAATATTTAGTGTATAAGTCAATGGGTTTTTCCCTTACCTATCAATTAAGGATAATAAATGACATATATATATGTATGTATACAAATTGTCCAGTGAAATTGTCGGTTGCTGGGATGAAATGCTGTGATTTTTTTATTACAAAAATTCCGTTTTAAAAAATGAATGATGTACTATTTGACTAAAGTTAAATGTATGGGAATTATGATTTTATTAAATAATAACAATTAAGTTACCCACCTCATATGAATAAAGGCCGTACAAAATACTACCACGGTTTTGGTTTTTATTAGAAAAGTGTAAATTTTATATGAAATGCATTTGAAAATGCAAATCTGTTATCTGGTGGCCACAAAGATAATTATGATGAGTTTAATAGAATGTTTTGAGTTTAACATCTCATACTCATAGGTTTGCACACCATCACAAATTATTCCAAATCACTGTAGCAACCCACTTGATTAACAGATTTCACACTCATTCTGAAAGGGCAACTAGTTTTTCATCATTATGAATCCATTTAACATTTGTTTTGTTGATTTTACCAGTCTTGTTAAAGATAACAGATTCAATAATGTCATATTCATTGCCATAGCACAGTGATTGGATGATTATCAGCAGAGCCATTGCTCGAATCTAGATATAACCCTTGTGTATGCTACTTTATACTAGGGCACTGCACTCAATACTGTAAGCTAAAAGAACACTAAAGAGAACAGAAACTGAGGAGCTGTTGTCAGACTCAGACACAGGAACAGAATGAAATCTTTATTATCCAAAATGCTTAAAAGTAAAAGGTCAGTATGTTACACTACAATAAGAAAGGAAATATCTAGAAGGCAGGTGCATACCTTATGCACAATAAACAAGGCAAGTATAGTAAAGAACAATGGAGTCAGCAAAGATGAATTAAGGTAAGTAGTAATTGTAAAATGCAGGAGGAAAAGTAG